>JANHGB010035641.1:0-10336 GCA_026283785.1 Coracopsis vasa
AATGAATAACAGCTTGAAGAAGATGATGTTTCTTTTGGCTTAAGAAAATACTTCATTCATCATAAAAGAAAGTGACCTTTTTCTGCCTGAAAATGGGTGTCTCTTATCACTGTGAATTTGTGGATGAGCAGCATGGTGATAAGGAATCATCAGGCAGGCAGGTGGTCTTGGTGATTTGCAGTGCTATTTTAAAAGTTTATCCACAGATTGTCAGCATGAGTGACGCTCCTTGGAAGAATAACTGTCTTAGAAAGCATCAGGATCATCAGAAACTCCAAATATTACATAAGGTAATTAGAATCTTGTTATAAAGAAGCTCTTCATTGTACTTTTTTTTTTTTTTAAATGTATGAATATGAATCAGAGAATATGAAGGTATGTAAAATCTGTGACACCCCCTGGGAGATGCAGCTGTGCAGTGACCTGACTTATTACTAAGGCAAGCCACACTATATAAAGTGATGGTGAAGATGGGAGGGAATAGTTTTCCTCATACAGCAACTCTGTCATCCAGACTTCTTAGGAAACAATAAAGGTGTTGGGCTGCCTCAGCGGACTGAAGCTCCACCTCCTCAATAGTGTTCCATGCAGATTTATGTGGGCAGTCATGGGCACTTTGCCAAAGGGAACTTTGGGGAACCCTCCTAAGACACTGGCCAAAAAGATGTCTCTTCTGAGTCGTTGGGTCTCCTTACTTCCAGCTGGTACAACAATAGTAACTAGGGAACATCACAACTGTGAGAATTCGTTGAGCATCTGTTTTTATCTCAGCCATCTTGCATCACTTCTAACCGTGTTGGAAAAGAAGGGATTAGCCACTGTGGTGATGAATAAGCTCACAAAAGAAGCATTTAAAAAATAAAATGGAAAATTTGAAAACAAAAGTTACCATCTCAAGTCTACTCATCTGTTTTTGATATCTGGTTGCTGAGCAACATATTCATTCCTAACAATCAGTGAGCTTGACTAAACATGGTTTGTCTCTTTGCTGGAGGTGATATAAAGATTTCTCAGCCTGTAATCAAGAGACAGGCAAACTTTGGAAAATACATAATGAACCAGCATGCTTCACCTGAATTCAAATTGGTTTCATACTTTCTGACAGTAATTTCTATAACCAAGTCCTAGAGGTTTGGTCAATCTTACTTCTTTGCTTCATGCTTTGCAACTAAATTATGCTGCTACACAAGGAGACAATTATAGCACTTGAAAAGCACTTGGTATTTCCAAAGCTCTATTCAAAAGATAATTACTAAAAAGTGATATAGCTTGAGCCCTCTGGCTGTATATCCTGGCAGGATTACACTCAAGGGACAGTTCTGGGGATTAGAAGCCCTCACAGTCTGTTGTGGACTGTGACACAGGTTTTCTGAATGAGTCTTGTGAGATAACTTAGGTGCAAATTTTGATGATCCTAGTCACACTCAGTCTAAACAAATAACTTACAATTATTTCATTAGGATTTTATTAGGCCAGCCAACTAACACTGTACTCTGTGAATAGCCTCATGGTGAACAGAATAAAAGCATAATAGACAAACTGAAAGAAGAAAACAATTATCTATCATTGGATATTAATATATTTTTTACTTCAAATAAGTACTGAACAGAGTAAAAATATATTTTTCAAGACTTTTCAGCCTGAAAGTATTTCCTTAAAACCTTCAAACATTCACAGAGCTAGTTCCATAACCATTAAATGTGGAAAACTCTTTGCATGGCTATCATAACAAAAACAGAAGACACATGATAATTAGGGTACAGATAGAAAAGATTTAATCTTAGTGCATGGTCTGGCCTCTTGGTTAATGTTTGTAAGCTGTATACAGTACAGTAAGAGTTTTATCTGTTATCTGTAAGTCAAACCAACAAATAATATTCCTTTGCCCTCACTACTGGAAAGAAAGTGCAGTATGTGTACATATTCTCATAAACACTTTGACGCATAAGCTATCAGAAAAAATCTTTTCTCTTTCCATACATTGAATAAGTGCCTTAGAGTATTTCTAATGTTGACAGAGGAAAGTTTGCAAAATTGTGGGACCCCTTGTACTTATACTGAAGATTGGGAAAGGCCTCTTTCTAAGAGAGACAGTATATAGTCAGTTATTCCTATGAAAATAGCAAAGCCCTCTTGTAGGCAGGATATAAAGGTAAAAATTCTAACAGCACTGCCCAGTCAATCATGCCTGATAATATTTTTAATAAATTAAAATTTAGGAGAGGAAAACTTTGAGAATTTTAAAGGCACACTTGATCAGCCTGACATTTTCTTATTTATGCTAAGATACTTTCCAATGCAACACCCTTTATTGAATCTTCAGTTGTCCTTCTCTAGATATCATTGTGACTGTTATACCTCTCTTTATGATTATTATTCTGCTGTTTGTGATGAAAGAATAACTCAGAACTGAATGACATTGTATATCTGGATGAAGTCAGAAGATGGCTTTAGATAACACTCATCAAAATGCACAAGGATAACATAGCTTTTAGACCTTGCACATTATAACTCTGAATATACCTTCACACCTATAGAAAAGGGTGTGAAGAAAAGACCAGAAAAGAGAAATACTGAAAAACTCATCTCCTACAAATACTGGGAAGAGACAATCTCTGGAGAAAAGCAGACTGTTTTTGTAAGAAGGCTCTTCCTTCTGACGTGTCCGCCTTACCATCCAGTTTGGTGTCATCAGCAAACTGACTGATGCTGCTTTCAATCCCATCACCTACATCATTTATGAAGATGTTGAACATTGATCACTATGACCTGTTAGCCAGTATCCTATCCATTTTGCAGACCACCTGTATATTGCCAGTTTGTCTAGGAGAAGTTTTGTACTTCTAGGTGAAGTTTTACAGTTTTATAAATATCAGCTTTCTTGCATGCTGGATATTAGGCAGTATATAGTACCAAGGCTAATGGCTGCACTCTGAACTAAAGCAAACATGAAAAACTAACTGCTATTTGAAGCCATCATTGAGATTCAGTCCTCCAGTTTTCCAAGTGAGGTGGTACTTTTTTTTAACTCCCTGGAGAATTTTTTCAAATGCAGAAAAGACATACACATATCTAGTTTGCCATATGCTTTAATGTCACTAAAATGAATTTGGGACGAAAACTAGCTAGAAAACACAATTTCTAGTGTGTCTGCAAAGTAATATCCCTGCTTGTAATGAACAAAATCTAATCTTTCCAATCAGTTTGAACTCTGTTGCTCAGTATGACACATATGGTAAACTGATGTAGCCTTAAATAAATACCAGTAGTAATAATAAAGGGGAAAGATCCATAGAAGAAGAGACATATTATAGCATGGTTCTGTCTTACTGTTAATTTGAGATACTGATTCACAGCATTAGGCACTAGTGTAAATAAATCATGTGACTAGCCGGTCAGAAAAGGCAGATTTGGGCATAATGGCAACAGAATATTAGAGATGAAGTGCAAACCAAGTGCACATCCAGAGCCAAAGTGAATATAAACTCATAGCAAAGTTCCTTAAGCAGTAATGTTATTGTTAACTAATGCCTTAGAAAGAGTTGTGCTTGTGTAGATATCTTCAGTTCCTGGGTGGAAGAAGCACGATCAGTTTAGGATCTTCTTTTCTTCCATACTGCACCACAGTTTAGACAAACATACCCTATGCAGAGGTAGGTACTGTTGTGTGATGCCACTAGCAGAATTGGGAGTTTAGTCACATAAGTGTCCCTACACAGCTTATTATTTTCTTATTCTTAGATGCTCAATAAACTATATGCTAGACCACTTCAGAAATACAAGGCTATATTTGATGATACAGTACTTAAAATACAACATTTTCCCATGAGAAACGGGTTTATAAAGATGCTTTGATGGCACAGCTGTGTGCCAAACACTTGGACTGTGATTTCTAGCTTTGCACTTCAGAAAAAGATTGTTGGAACCTTGTCTTGAGATCACTTGTAAGCTTAAAGTGTGAAATAAAATAGGCATGACTTAGAATATGTCCCTACACAAGAAGTTAGACATATGAGAAGTATAATTAATAATGATCCAGAAAACTTGGCAGTTAATTTAAAAATCCATTGTCTGACAAATTAGTCATAAAAACTTTCAAAAGGAAAATTATTTGGAGAAATTCACATCTAGAAAATTCATTGCTCTGGTCTTCTGTAAGTAGCAATATGTAATATCATGCAGGGTTTATATCTGATTTCTAAATTCCATTACAAGTCCTACACATATAGATGTCCAATGAGATTACTAAATGTAGATGAAAAGCACAATGATGTTCATGGGAAATCTTGGACATAAGAGATGTTCTCCAGACTTACAGCAAATTCTTAATTCCGCCCCCCCCAATCCAATCATGATATGATAGCTGCAAACTGCAGCTTAACTTCTCCCAAATGTTATTTTGTGTGAAGACTAAGCAGTCAAAACATAAAGGAATACATAGCCACAATACACCAAATTAAAAACATATGGGAGCCTCAGTATATTAAGCACACCTAACATTAACTTCCAACTATTTTTTTTTGTCAATCTGTACTTGATTGACAAGATACAAGATCCTTTGTATTCAGATTCAATTCTGCAACAGGAAATAATTACATGATGATAAGTTCTAATGAGCACCGATACTTTTGGGTAACCTCAAGTACATATGGGCTACTTTTGAGCTACATATTAAGTTCAATAAACATCTTAATTTAAGCATGTTATTCAGATTTATTGACCTTGTTACAAATTTTAATGTATTACAAAATTGTGGCAAAGCATAATTGCATGTGGAAGCTGTCCTGAGGGAAATCTGGGAGCTTTTTCTAGGTTAAGGAAGCTGAAAATTTTTACCACAAGAAATGGCTATATCTCTTTTTTTCTTTCCAGCAAGCCAGGCTGTTACATAGCAAAGTGGTTTAGCAGTGAAATAGCTAGTGTAATTTAAACTATTGTTCTGTTTTTGTGGGAATATACTATTGAGCAAAAATGCAGCTGTTGAAACTGCTGCAGAACAACTATTTCAATCTAACTCCAGACCTTGAAAAACAATTCTACTGAAGTTTCTGCTTGCCAGTCAATACTGGTCATCTAGATAGAGGAAAACAAAAAAAAAAAAAAGAAAAAGAAAGGAGTTTATTTTCTGGAGTCAGCTCTAACAAAGGGAAGAATGGGGTGTACATCCTGCCAGCTGACCTTTGATTAAACCTCAGAGTGATACAAGTCCATGGCAAACAGTCAGTTAATAAAGTGAAGAACCTGGGTTTTGTATAAACATAAAAAGAATTAAGCAATGAAAAATGCATTGAAAAGAATTTGAAAGATTTCATTCATAATTTTACAGCATTTTTCATAACCATTTCCAATTAGTATTTCATCAGTGTAATCAAGAAATTCAGAGGTCTAGAAAATTATCTAATATTCTGCTTTGTGATTTTGTGACTCTTTTAATGAAAGATATGAAAGGTATGTTCTGAAAGTCTCCTGAAAAAGAACTAAATTGCCAATTGGTTTTCAATAGTTCCTTACAGCCAAGCTGTAACATCAACACTATGAATTCTTGTTTGCATGGAATGGAAACAGAAAGGAAAGGAAAAGAAAAATGAAAATAAAAGAGAAAAGAAAAAGAAAAGAGAAAGGGAAAGGAAAAGAGAAAAGGATAGTGAAAGGGAAAGGAAAAGAGAAAAGGATAGGGAACGGGAAATGAAAAGGGAAAGGGAAAGGGAAAGGAAGGGAAGGATTAAAATTATCGTCAGTAAGATAGGCAAACTGTTACAGGGAGAAATCTTATCTGATGTTATCAGAAGTACAGAAAAGTATGATCGAATTTAGACACATAAAAGAAAATCAGATAATTAAAAAAAAAATAATATTCCCTACATGTTGCCATATATCTGATGATAGCTCAACCTCTTTCTCAGTCCAACAGATGGTGTTAGCGCAGTTACTTTTTATTTCACCGAGATACTATTATGAGGAGCTGAGACTTCATGTCAGTGTTAGAAAATATTTCTCCATACATGTTTAACTGCTCTCTTCTGTTCAAAAGGTCAGTTTTCCTCTTTCTATGCTGCTCTTGGAATTCATTGAAGAGTAACCAGTGTTAACATATGATGTGAGCATGGTAATTCTTATTTCAGTGCCAGAAATCAAAATCAAATTGATTTTGGAAGCTATGTTTGACATATGCCTATGTACTTTGATCACTGAAATAAGCAGCATGGCAGTCAAAACTAAAAGAATTCATCCAGACAAGGGCAACTATTTTTAAGTGAGAACAATTAGCATTATTCCATTGTATGAATTGTCAGGTATAAACCACTCCCAAAAAACAGAGTGGAGAAATTTCCCTCTCCTGTTTCAGACACTTGTTTTAGAATAGAACAAATCTCCATCTTAAGGAAAATTCCTTCACCTTGAGTATTGAGTAGAAAGGGACCAGCTGTGACTATACAAGTAATTTTTAAATGGCTAGCATCAGATGGGATAAATCCTACCCAATAATCTATCACTTCCCACAATGAAACTTCTTCCATACTAAACATTAAATACTCTGCGTAGTATCCCAAACTCATTTGTATTTCCAGGCTTTATGCTCGATTAAAGGAATGACATTGTATTTATTGCAAACCAACTATAAGTCATTATGCTTTGCATCTGGGGACAAATTCTAAAAATCCCATAATTCCTCTCTTTCATACCAGGACCCATCTGTTTCTGGATAGCCACAGTCTTTCTAAAACTCCTAAGCCACCATCTGAGATAAGGTTACCGTATGTCTAGATTTTCCATGACACTTTGTTTTTTCCAGCTGGAAGTTTTACCATGCAGGATTTTGAACACTTCTGTTGTTTGTCCAGGAATATTGGGCATATAGCTGCTCAGTAACAGCTAACTATTTCATTCTGAAAAATCATAGTTTGAAATATGGCAGCCCTAATTAGGGGTAAACCATCTGTCGTTGCTGTAGTGCTTGGATTTGAGCATAGCTAAATATATTTATCTGGACAGCTGCAACTTTGCAATTTCTGCACTAATCAATAGGTTTTGGCTGCAATTCTTGCAGCAGCAGCAGTTACATTTACATTTTCTTTCCCAGATGCAGCTGTACCAACAAGAGAATGAAAAGAGAGGAACAGCGAGGAAGCAGAGCATCCGGAGGTGATGATTCAGAAAGTACTTTCTTTAGGATCTATTCATGTTTTAGTGTGTGAGGCTCAGGAAAAAAGGACTGATCAATGGCTATAGACTTCAAGATGACAACGGGAATAGCAAACTGCACAGCTATACAAGGCTCCTGTGACTCAAAAAGCCAGCTCACTGCTGTGAGAATTCATTGTCCATTCACTGGAATGTGACCATTGCCATACTGAGCCTTCTAACTATAGTTTGACACTGACACTTGCTGCCCAATTTGGCAAACGTAGATCAGCTGTTGATGTTGTTATAGTGGAAATGAATAAACCTTTTAAAAATGTTCTGTTGCTGCAAACTGTAAAACTCTCAAACTCTAAAATCTAGGGGTGTTTTGGCACATGGGGATGGAGTTATCTAATTGCATTGGCAAAACTGCAGGGACCCACATTTCTATAATTTTTCAGTGCAAGGCTTGAATTTATAGCTGGAAACTGTCTTGTTGGAAGAAAACTCTTGGTAATATATACTGGGAGACTAAATGGCAATGGCATTTCTTTAGAAGCACTGATTTGTTTTCCTTTTTCAGAAAGACTACTTTGCTAGCACTGACAACAACACAGATACTGATGATTAAAATTCTACTTTTACTCAGAAAAGTTTGCTAACCTGCCTTCCCTATGGTTTATGAAGTCTGCTAGTGGATTACAGGATAGAACAATTGCCTAAATACCTGTAAGCTGAGAGTAGAATATCCACTTCTACTCTGATCTTTTTGTTTATACCTGCTATATCTGAGAATCCGAAAAGTTATGGAGCCTTCTCTATAACCATTTCTTGATTGTAGCCCAGCTGATCATCTGTTTCACCAAAATGAGGGATCTGGGAGAGTCTGGAGATCCTAGAGTCTGTAAGAATCCTTTCTACCCCTCATCTTATCATAAATCCAGGTAAAGCCATCCCAGAAAACATGAGCTGATCCCTGGACCCTCAGGAAAGAGAGTGAGCTGTTTTGATCTTCTACTCGATGTCCTCTAGTCTGCCTAAATTCATAGCCATTTTATCTTTCTCTCCCTTTTCAACACCTTCTTTCTTTTTTTTTTCTTTTTTTTTTTTTTTAACCATTCATCATCTGCCATAATTATCGGGATATTCCTTGTTTTTCTGGTGTTCCAAGGAATGGGCTGATGCCTATCTTTAGGAGAAAAATCAACAAGGGCACAACTGTAAACAGTAACATGAAGTGTTAAAAGAAGACATGCTCATTTAATTGCCTATGCACAGCCCAACACAGCCCCAGTCTCCAGCTTTCTCTGCTGAATATGTGTAAAAATATTTGGTAAGTTTTACAGGTCAGTAACCAGTCTCCTAATGAACAGTGTGAACATCTGGCACACCAAAACTTATTTTGTCAGGGCATTACACAGGTTTAATACTTTAGCACAAGATGCCCCTGCCCATAGCAGGAGGGGTGGAACTAGAGGATCTTAAGGTCCTTTCCAACCCTAACTATTCTATGATTCTATGATTCATTTATATCTGTTCTGAATTTGCTCATTTCACTGATGGCCACTAATTCTTGTACTGTTGGAAAAGATGATACAGAGATCCCTGTTCACACTCTTGGTTTTATAGATTCCTACTACATCCTCCTTAGATGTGAGCATTCTCAAATATGATTTCATTCACTTTGAACTGAAAAAGGAGTACTTATTCATGATTTATCACCACAGGAAAAGGCATGGGGCACAGGAGAGACCCAGAGATACATACATATCTCATGTCTGTGCTACTTGGCCTGAGGGTCAGAGAACACACCCCAGTCTTGCTTTCCTTATTCTTTAGACATCTGTTGAGAGCACTGTTCTGTGTTTGGTTTTCAGGATCAAGAAGTTCATCCTTGTCATTTTCAGAACCAGGCTAAAAGAAGCTACAAGTGTTCAAGTAAAGAGTTTTCAGTTAGTCACACTCCCTGCAGTCTGTCATTTGGCATTAGTTATCCTGGTGACAGATGCAGTGAAGGGGGGAAAAGAAATAGAAGACAAGAAGCTGTGTTGATTGAATGTGCTTTTCATCTGGGACACATCACTTCTATCAGGTGCATCTGCTTGTCCACTTATATAGGAAAGCCTGTTGTGGCTTATACCCAGCTGGTACCATGCAGCTTCTTGCATGCAAGGCAGGATGGGGAAAAGAATAGAAGGAATATAAAACCCGTGGGTTGAGCTAAGAACAGGTTAATAACTGACATATAGTAAAATATAGTGATAATAGGAAGAATATCAACAATAACAATAATGATAACAGAAAACAACAAAATAAAGAAATGAAACAAAACTGATGCAGAGTACAATCATTCGCAACCCACTGACCAATACCCAGCCTGACCCAATCAGTGATCATTTAAGGTTACAGCTGAAACCAGGACAATGACTCATTGTACAATTTCACTCCTTTTATGGCCTGCTCTTCTTCCTCTAATCTCTGAGAAACTGTGAAGTGTTTTTCTCTTCTCTCTTTTCTTGTCCTGTGCTCCTTTTGTTTCTCAATGCAAATCTTTCTCTCCTGGAACAGCCTTCTGAAGGCTTATGAAGTTCTCCAAATGTTCCTGACTTGCCTCTGGCTGAGAAGACCTATGCCTGTTAAGAAAGAAAATTAACAGACAGCCGTTATTACTGGTTCAGTTTGTATGAAAGAAAATTATTAGGACATTTTTGCAAGTTCGGGATTATATTCTCAGGGCATCTTTCTCTTATCTTGTGAGACCTGAGTAATGGAGTATCCTTTTCTTCCCTGTCTGCTATGTGATCTGTGCAACAGGGAACTTCCTTAGCATAGGGAGATTATAACTGGGAAGATGGGTGATCATTGTAAAGGATACATTGAATTGCTGCTGTTCTTTATTCCACCTAACATTCAAAAAGTAGCATGAGCCTGGAAGACCTGGGACAAACATTCCAATTAAGAATGCCTGTGACTTTACATGGTGGAGGTTCAAATGAAATGGAAGATGCAAACAGAGCTTTTCTATGCAACACCTTTATCACTAGTGTAAACATATGGATCCAAAGTAATTTCTAGCCTGATGAATATAATAAATAACTTTGGTTAGATCCTCAGCTGCTACAAAAGCTAGTGGAGGTAGTCTAATTGCTCCTTCTGAGCTACATGCTGCTTAGTAAACTTTTTTTAATGTTTATAAACCAGAATCCATGTTGCT
>JANHGB010035641.1:10346-32669 GCA_026283785.1 Coracopsis vasa
TGCTTTAAATACAACTAACATGTGAATCCATATTGCTGAAGTGTTAGATTTACAAAGAGGGGAGATAATGCAACTTTGCATTAAATAGCAAGAGAGAGATCTTGCAGAAAACTAAGAAACCAACATCAGGTTTCATGCATAAATGGGTACACCATACTGCTTAGAGGTCTAGACACTGTCATACTCAGTTATTATTTTTCCCAGTTAGAATATGTCAGATTAAGTCTCTTTATCATCTCTCAAAATCCAACCAAATATGAACCTGCATGTCTACTTCTGTTCCATATGACACAAAATTGAATGCAATTTGCTTTGCTTTTTTTTTTTACATGTCAAAATACTCTTTCTAGAGGTTAGAGATCATATATTTCTAAGTCTTTACAATGTTTTTTTCAGATATTCAATAAAAATATCTGAGAATTATCAATCATTAATTTCTCAAAGGCTCTTTTACCTTTAAATCACTGTAACAATGTTCTCATAAAACATTGCTTGCTTACTATTACTTTTTATATGCATTGTAGCTGACATTTACCTCCTATCTTTGCCATCTGGAAAAAGGGAGAACTTATCTTCTTTGTATTGTATGAAAAACAATTACCAGTGATATTCTGTATCATAACCAAAGGAGAATTTTTACATCATAACTTGATTGCTGTCTAATTTCATCAGACAAATGTATTTAGCAATACATACTACAAAACCTTATATATGCTATTATTATGACATTCTAAATTTCAGAAATGAGTTCTTCCATCTGGACAATCACATAACATTTCTAAAGCCTTAATAAATCTCTACTAAACAATAAAATATTTTTAGCACCCAGATACGATGCACAGGGTCAATATATGTGGTTGCTATGATATATAGCTATAACCTGAAGAAACAAAAATTTTTTTGGCAAAACAGTTCCATTGTGTCCTTTTTAACATGATTAAAAAAAAAAAAGGTAATTAGCAATAACAGTCAAATCCCACTAGATTTAGAACCTTATTTAGCTCTCATTAGCAGCTGAAATTTTGAATATTTATCTGAATTTAGTCAATCATCTGCTAATATATAATGAGTAATTATAATAAACCCATTCAGTCAGCTTGGGCAGACTCTTAAACATGCACAGAATCTTCCTAAGAACAGTGGGGTTCCTCTGAGGATCAAAGGTCTGACCACATGCATTTTATTGCAGGAAGTGTCTCCTCATGAATTACGCAGATACCTCTCTAACCAGAAATCCTTGAAAACAAGTTCTTTCGCGGCACTTTGCTCCTTGTCATTCTAATCTCAGAACTGGAACAAAAGTAAAATGTAGACATACAAATGAATAATGGGAGGAAGCAGACATAGCCAAAACTTGCATACATGCACGAACTAAGATGTTTCTATGTGAATTGAAAGTGTGAAGAATTCCTTGACTCATGACCAGAAAAAAATGGGTTTCAAAGGCTTATGTGAAAAAATGACACTGAAAGGGTATTTTATATTTGCCAGTATAAAAGAAGAGGCAGGGGATCTACATATAAAAGCACAATAAACTATTGACTGAAAATTCAAAATATCCTTGCCATCCCTCAATCATAATTTACTGTCATAAAAGGAAACAAGTTTCAAATCTCTGCATGATAAGAGCGGTGACAAATATAAACACCTATGTTTGTGTAGAAATTCAAAATTAATCAAATTTTGATGCCTGCAGGGGAGAGAGAATCTATAATGCAGTGCAAACAATGTCAAAGAAATAGGAACAGACATGAATCAAATTTCCGGTAAAAAAAAAATTGCCCCAGGGAAATTCAGATTTTTTTATGATGGTTTTACATCTTTACACAATGTAAGCACCCACTCTTCGTTGGCTATGTATGTGATCTGTGGTAGTAAAATAACTATCTTCCCATCCCTGGTCATTATCTGGAATGGAGATTAAAAAAGAACAGCAAAACAAACATCTGCAAGAAGACTCATTTAAAAGATTAATATAAAATTACTTTATCTTGTCTTGCAACTAGCAACTATTTGGAAACTCATTAAATTTACAACAGTCACTTCATATGGAAATTAGTTCTCTCCCCTGAAGAGACTGTTAACTGTAGTCACATATTTCATGGTCCGCAATTATATGAACTTGCCCTGTTTCAGCAAAGAGACTGAAATCTGTACAACACTATGCAACGACAAGGCCTAAGTATGGAGTTCATGGTGCTTTACTTGCCTTTTCTTTACATCTCCCTACAGAGAGCCTGACAATGCATGTATTGCCTTGCTAATTGAGCATTAGATTAAGTGGACTGGTGTATTTGTTGACTGGATTTCAGCAAATAAGTAGAAGAAGTAATTGCCATCATAAGCACAGCAACAAATCCGCTTTACATTTTAATTTAATGTGTTTGCATGGGATCTTAATCCTTAAAACAGTTACACCCTACTGTAGCTAGCTATAAATGTGAGGCATAAAGTATCCTTCTAATAGCGTGTCATCAGCATTTGCATTTTCAGCCTGGAAAAAATCGTTTTTGAAAGGTTGAAGCATTTGAAAATATTATGGTCAATATTTTGCAAGCTGATCAAATACTGTATTTTCTAGGAAGAAAAGTGCAATGCCATTGCTCTTTATGAAAGTGTTTAGACAAGAAAGCCAGCGAATTTTAAATAATTGCTGCAATGAAGGGTAGTCATATATTTAGTAAATAAAACTATCCTCTTGTAAGCAGTTTTAGGAGCCAATATAGTCTAACATTTCTGTGTAGTTTTTGCCTATCAAACCTGTTAGAATAAAAGCAAACAAATTCTTGAACATATTTCTTCAGAGTATCATTAGCTTGTATCACATAATGCTTTCACTGGTGAATAGAATTCTTAACCTAGTGGTTAAAAAAATGTACTAATGTTTTGAGAAATTCACCTATATTTGGAAACAATACATTGTCCACGCGGCAGGACCTGGAAGGCACTGAGATGGCAGCAGGTTCCAAAGCAGGGCACACCCATTTATGGCCAAGGACCCCAGCCTTGCACCCAGCCCAGGGGCCGCTGAGCACAGTGGGTATCCCCAGATGGACCCCTGGCCTACCTCATGGGGCAGCCCCACTCCTGTTTCTCTCTGACATCATGTTGCACAGCTTCCCACTGTAACTGCTTTTGGATGCAAAAATGACTTGGATCTTCTTGCACTACAAAAAGGTAAGCTCTGTCAAATTACCATCTGGCAAGAATGTATGTTCTTCCATAGGATAAATCCCACCTTTAAACACCAAGCTACTATATTCATTTTCATGTGAGTTAACTCATCATATAATTGTCCCCAGCTGCTCTGACAACTGCTCTAAGCAGCACAGATGAAATCAGGAATAATATTGGTTTGAATTTGTGGATACAGATCTAGAAAAAAGATCTAGAAAAAGAAGTGCAAACTCACTTCACATAATCAACAGAAGGTTTAACAGCAAAGCTTAAGAAGAACTGTACATAAAGGAGGTGTGCAAATCACTGCCAAGCAGACACACAGCTTGCTGAAACTGAGTAGACAAAGCATGAGTATCCAGAGGCCTACAGAGCACCTTTCAAATACAGACTTACCCTCTTTAGAATTGGACAACCTGGTGCCTCAAAGCCTTATGGTACCCAGAACACTGTTTCCTGAGGAACTCCCACAGATGCTGCTATTATGGAACTGAAACAGCGATGTAAGAGTCCAAAAGAAAAATGTCAATCTGGACTCGTACAAAATATTACACAATTTTCTCATATCAGGTAGAACTGCCACCGCAAAATTGCAAATTACGACCTGCAAGAACAAGGACTATCACACTTGATCTTCATGAAGACCCTGGTCAAGTCCTCCCAAAAAGTGGAATCTATAAGATGTCATAGAATCTTAGAATCATAGAAAGGTTAGGGTTGGAAAGGACCTTAAGATCATCTAGTTCCAGCCCCCCTGCCTCACACTGCAGGGACACCTTACACTAAACCATATCACCCAAGGCTCTGTCCAGCCTAGCCTTGAATACTGCCAGGGATAGAGCATTCACAACTTCCCTGGGCAACCCATTCCAGTACCTTACCACTCCCACAGTAAAGAACTTCTTCCTTATATCTAACCTGAACTTCGTCTGTTTTAGTTTAAACCCATTACCCCTTATGCTATCACTACAGTCCCTAATGAAAAGTCCCTCCCCAGCATCCTTGTAGGCCCCCTTCAGATATTAGAAGGCTGCCTTCTCTTCTCCAGGCTGAGCAGCCCCAACTTTCTCAGCCTGTCTTCATACAAGAGGTGCTCGAGCCCCCAGTCATCCTCATGGCCTCCTCTGGAGTTGCTCCAACAGCTCCATGTGCTTCTAATGTTGAGGATACCAGAACTGCGCATAATACTCCAAGTGAGGTCTCATGAGAGCAGAGGGGCAAGATCTGCTGGTCACGCTTCTTTTGATGCAGCCCAGTATACAGTTGGCTTTCTGGGCTGAAAGTGTACATTGCCTGCTCATGTTTACCCTCTAATAGTAACAGTTTTAATCACCTCTTCCACTAATACTTTCTGTAGGGAGATGTTATCATTGCTTGGCTTTTTATTTGCAGATGGCTGCCTTTCCTTGACATGATGGTTGCAGTTGTTATTTTGGTTTTGGCTCAGTTTTCTAGCTCCCACATTACTATATGGAAATTGTGTTCAAAAGTGTGACCCTAACTGTTCTAGATAGCTTTTAGTTGCTGAGGAGGAGAGTTTTGTTGTTGTTGCTGCTTTTAAGATCTACTTAAATGTAATTATGAAAGTGGCATAATTTGCAGACTGTGATTCCCATGCTTCATGAAGAAACAGCATGTTAGTCACACTATAGGAAATTTAGGCCTCTGTTTCATTCCTTCTACCTAAAATGAAGAGCGCCAACAGAATCATCAAGATACATGTTAGTGGCAATACATCATTGTATGCAGTCACTGTACCATGCACAAAATGTTGGTAAAACATTTTACGTGTGGTTTAAGAAAACAGGGGATCAAGAACATCCTCATACAAGATGCCAAGTATCTGAATGAGACGCGCTGCTGATGTAAATGAGCGTAATTGGCCTCAGTTAGACATTCAGCTAAGATCAGAATAAATCTTTCTCTTCCAAGTACAATTCATGAAATCATAATGCTACATCACAGACTGAGTTCTAAAATGTATTATTTATATCTTCTAAGCTTGTATGGTTGAGCATCTGATTTTAAATTAGCCTGTCTATAACCTGTCTATAACCAATGAGTGGATAGACATAGTCAGACAAATCTGCCTGTATATTTATAAATGACCTACAAACAAAATCTACGCCTACATTTGTATTATTACAAAGGTTTGGCGGTACTGCACTAATACGTGTATCATCTCAAGACCTAGGATGAAACACTTTTTTACCTATTTTAGCTGTCTTGTAAACTAATCTAAGATTTTATTTCTTTCCTCAAGGGGTGTTCCATACAGTGGAAGGATTACATAGTGTCAGCGATTAAAATATGTATATTTCAACAGTACAGTGCTTCTGCCTGGCAAAGTCTTGCAGAGCTTACTTGATGCTGACATATTGCATCAGAAATGTAGCCTATCTGGTAAGTAATAGGAAAAGATAGAAGCATTTATCATTTGATGTAGTAGTTAATATCTACACATACCTAAATAAGCAGCTGCTGTAAGAGGCTATTATAGATTGAAAAAAATACTGACAAGAATATAGAAACTGACATACAAATAAAACCAAACAGTAAGATAAGTGAACGGTGGGCAAAAGTACGTGTCTGTATAGACAGGTTGACATGAATGTGCATGAACACACTTTCATACATACATTATATACAAATATTGCTTTGAGTAGGAAAATTCAGAATACAGTAGAGGCCTACTCATTTATATATCCTGCAGCTTTACACTTGTGCAAGCTGTCAATATTTATACAGAGTAGAATCAGTGGTCAGAAAAAGATTGAAGATACAAGCTTATCTTGTCAGTTCTCAACTGCTAAAGATCTTGTACAGAGAAATCTCATTTGCTGGATGAATGCTTAAAGCAGACAGAACCATTGCTCAACGTGCAATCAAACCAGACCCTTGTAGACTTAATTATGAGTGACAGCCCCAGCCAGAACTTCAGTGCTGGCTCACTTCACTCCTTCATCTGTGTACCCTAAGGGATTACAATTCTAATGTCTCTGTCACTGAGGAAATTACATGATTAAACTAGTTTTTGCAGGAAAATCAATTGCTCCTGAAATTTTTAAGTTTATTTTTACATCCCAAACCCATCCTTGGGACTTCATATTGAAATGACACATCTACAATATTATTACTTTCATTTTTCATTACCTTAGAAAACACGCTTTTACTTTTCTATTCCTGCCCCTCCATAATATCCCCACAATAGGCACCTGTGCACTATTACTTTACAGTTTACTTTAATGCTTCTGATAGGGCTGATATTATACTTACATTATCAATCTGTCCATATGCAGATAAGAATTATTTCTGTTTCAGAAATGTCTTATACACCTGTGTACTCTAACTCTTATGATTATTCTTCCAGTCACTCTTCCATTTGTGTGCACACATATACCTGTGTGTGTGTGTTTAGCTACATATAGGTGTGTGTGTTTAGTTACATATAAGTGTGTGTGTATATATATGCGTATATATATATGTATATCTATAAGAAAACTTCGTTTCTTGCCTAATGAGATTTTCTTCTGTGGTTCCAATTTATCCAGTCTAATGAGACAACTTCTAGCAGCAGTCATGTTGACAGTAAAAGTAATAGCTTTACAAAAGCAGTAACCTTTTGCTGTGCATCGCTATATAGAAAAATGGATGCTCTGGTTTGGAGCACATCTTTTTATTGAGCGACTACACTCCCTGATGGAAGATATGTGTGAGAGAAGGACATTCCTAATCATCAAATGTTCTGATAAAGGGGACCAATTAATCTTTGTGTATTACAAATGAAGATAGGAATTAACTTCTATAAACTAGTGTGAAGACAGAGTTCAAATAAAACTTGACAATATTAAAGTTCTTTGCAACTCTTCTTTCATACACCTACAAATTACTTTGCATTCATGTCAGCCTATGACTTAAAACTATTTTTGAGATCCAACATGTAAGTAATGCTGAGAAAAGCTGAATAGATAAATTATCCTGGCAGTGACTATTACCTAAACCTCACTGACTAGTTGCATTTAGATTAGTTCATCTTTTCATGTGATTATCTGTAGGGAATTTACCTTAACACAGCCAGCTTTATGGAAAAGCCAGCTGGTTTTGCCCTAGTCACTAGTGCACAAAGATGCAGGAACATCAAGAGCTGGTAGTCTGATCTGTAGCAGATCCTATGTGCAGCTTTTTGGCTGACCACACAAGTGGTTAGGAAGCTTTTGGTTCATTGACATTATGGTCTTAGTCTTCATGAACTAGATCAATGCAGAGTGCTTTTCACTGGCTTTCTTAATGCCACAAACAAAATTCACTCATTTGCGAGCATACTCACAGTGTTTCGCAAAGCATGGGTGATGATTAAATACTTTGTATTTCTGAGCTCCAAGTGAAGTCACTTAATGGGAAATTTAAAACCACTACCTTCAAAGAAAAATCAAAAAAGAACAAGAAATTTACTCTTTTGCAATATGTATGATAGACTTTTGAGGATTCTTTGAGTAACAATATTACTAGGGGATTACAAAGATAGACCATCAGACTAAAACATCCATTAAGATTAGATGCAGTACAATCCACAGGTGACATGCATCTCACTTGCATGAGGGCAGTTATCAAGTTGTATGCAAGAGAAGCCTGGAGGGTTCCAGGTGCTTCCTTTTATCCTCTCAACCCTCTGCCTAACCTGCAGTATACAGAGCTTCCCTAGAGCCATAATCTACCTGCAAACTATAGAGAATATCAGTGCATTACCCAGACCAATGGGACAAATGGACTTGCATGAACCTGCTTCCCTTGGCAGTCCTTCTACCTGTGCCTCTCCTGGAGTTGCACAGATGCACACAAGCAGAAATGGAACATGACACTGGAGGGTTTATCATTCCCTTTCCTGCCAGCAGACATTTTTGGCTAATAGAATTATGGGATAATTCATGCCTTTTTTAAGCTCACAGATTCTTTAGGGTGGATTAATAATGCGGAAATGTTGAGCAGGTGGAAATTTTACATTGTCTAAAAAATCTGATTAGTACTATAAATTTACAAACAATACCAAGGATATTTTTTAAATCCTACATAACATGAACAGGGACACTAGCATCAAACAATTCCCACCAACCTTTCAATTTATGAAAAATATTTTTTTCACTAATATTTAGTTGAAAATATTTGTCATATTTCAAAAACATCACCAGTCACCAGAAGAACAAACTGACCACATTATTTACTTTCACTGACATTATAGAGTACCATTTTTTGATGCAATGCTACAGCTGCATTTAAGTTTTGCTTACAAATCACCACAAAATTCACAGCAGCCTAAAAAGAAAATCCCTGTCATGTAGTAAGCCCTAGTCAATGGTATGTCATCCGCTCTGGGTCTCAATCTGGTTTAAAAAGGCTTAACAACTGTCAATTTGAAGATACAGGTTTGGAATAACAATGACCATCTCATTCTGTTTATTGATTTTAGCAGCTTTATTATGTTTTATCCAGTGTGCTAAAATTCAGAGCTTCCCCAGTAGCTTTCAGACATACTTATAGTATAACTAGCACAAGCGTATGGATTTAGAATAGATTTTTCCTGGCTATCTATTAACAACAACTATTAAATGGCAGTTGTCTCTCCTTACTAGAAGCATTGTCAACTATGAAGCTGTAAAATAAAGATTACATATAGTTAGTGTTGGCTTAAGAAAGAAGGTTTCTCTTCAGTACAAAACTGGAGGAAGGGGCTGGTTATCTTGGAGTTGACCTAAGTTTCTAACCTGTTTCTCAGTATCACTGAGCTCTCAATCTGGAAAAAATCATGACTTACTTACACTGAACTATCATGATGGATTAGTTACTCATTTTTCTGTAGACTGTATATTTGCATTACTTGTTTTATCAAATTTTTCTTTGTGCCATCAGAAATCTCAGGTTTTTTTCTGAGTTCAATGTACATCTTCACCCACCCACTGATGTCTTGTCATTTCTGTAACACCTTATAAAATGGGAGAGTGCAATAGAAATTTCATTATTCCTCTGCCACAAAGACTGAACTGTTCTGGGCAATTTGTTTTAACAGCAGAGGACAAGGTGTGAAGGGATGTCTTTTGGACTGGCAGCTTTGAACACTGACAAAGTCACAGTGACAGAAGGAAAAGTCCTTGGGAATGAGGAACTAAACATACGGAGAAGCAAAACCAAGTGAACTATAATAATAAAGATTTCAATAGATTCCCAAATCAGGACTGAAGGTACAAAAAAAAAAAGGAATAATACAAAAATTCACATCTGCCAAAAGGGGTTAGCTGCCTTCTTTTATAGCATTCATGCGAAATCGACAGTACAATATCAGCTGAATGCAGCAGTTATATGTTTGCCATTTGGGATTTATATCATCATGTGTCCTATCTATCAGCTTGGGCTTGAGAGCAACTGCTATGACATAAATCACCACCAAATGTTTGCATAAAAAGCAGGAGGCATTTTTCCTTTTTCTTTCTTTTTTGGGGGAAGGAGAGGGGTGAGGAAGAGAAATGGAATAGGATTAAAAAATAAAATAAGGAAGAAATCAATCTTTAAAATTTTATATAATTCTCAGCTTTCAGACCACAACTCTTTGCAAAGTTTTATGGGCCATCTAACCTTTTGAAACTGTGAAGCAACAACTGTGCAACCTCTGTTCTGAAACTGCAAACAACCAGGGAAGAGCATATGCAATTGTTAATGGACCATCTTTTTTGTGGATAGTGTCTATGACATAAGACTAGATAATTATTGCTAAATACTCCAGAACACCAGCAGGGACAGCTGTTGCTGTCACCATTGCTACCTAAATAGCTGACCATGTAACAGTTTTTATATGTTCACTCAGGCTCTGATTATTTCCTTTTGTTGTTGTTAATCTTGTCCTCAGTTCTGTTTTGGTTTCTGTCTTTTTGCTGTTGCTCTATGTTGCACAGTAATTTGGAGCTCAGAAATGTCTGTACACTATATATCTGTCCCATACATCCCACAAACTTCTTATCTGATATAAACTTTGTAAAAATGCTAACAATTTATTTGTCGCTGTGCTAAGTGAGTTAGAAATACTTGGACATAACACATAGCCTCAAAGCTAGTAGAAGTTCATCAGAATTTCCATCTGGATTTAATGTTCCTTGGGTTCAATTCACTCAGTGCTGCCTGAAAGTCAGAGAGTGCGAGCCAGTGATTGGTCTCCCTAAGTGGTCAATGAACAGAGATAAGAACCTTCTTCCTATTTATCTGTTTCCACTGACTCTAGAGGAGGATTTAATTTTTAGGTGGCTAAGTTATGTGGGATGAAGTTCATCCTTTGAAGGTCCATTCATGAAAACCACTGTTTAGAGAGCTGCCTTTGTCAGATACTGAAAGAGCCTGTAAATAGGCAGGGACAAAATGTACCAATAATGACATCTTCCATCCCTTTTGCTTTGCACCTAAGGTGTTGACATATAACTTGTATTCCTGCTCATATTTTTTAACAAAGCAAAACTCTATTTTAAATTACAAGGAATAAGAGATATGTCAGGGTGAAATGATCAAAAAGTTAATGCATGATGTTACAAATTGCCCTGTTCTATGTGTGCTTCATAAAACCCCAATCATTGTTTGTACTTATATTATTCTATCAATAAAGATCAAAACAAAGCTATAAATACAACTTCATACAATTTAAAGTACACAACTGTGAGAAATTAAACAAGTGCTAGTAAATATTTAATTACAAATGAAGGGGTTTGTGCCATAACTATTTCTTTCCCTACACTCATCTAAACTTTCATCTATGCTCATTTAGACTTTCTCCTTGTCCTACCTTTTAACAGACAATGAAGCTAAAACAGAGGTTTAGTCTGACAACTATAGTTGTTAACTTTGGGGACTGAGTTAGAACTGAGATCCACCTTGTTCAACAGTGCAGTACCCTTAGTCCCGTAACATGATAGAAGGTTGCATGTAAGTGTTTAATAGAGATTTGAATGGATACATTTGAGACAGTTTTGACTAACCTGCTCTAGTACATATACACTAATATACACTATATGTACATATAATGTACATATATACACTAATTTACATTTGGACAGTAAAGCTGTTTTCTTGAAACTACAATACCCCATTGTGACATCTAATGTTTTCCCCAAGTGTATCTTCTCCTTTTTTTCTCCTTTCTACACTCCTATAACTCATTTTCTTTAAGCATAGACATGATTTTAACCTTAAAATGTTTGAGAATTTGGTCAGAGATGGAGGAATTACAACAAAAACACCTTTCCTGTTTTACCGTCTTGCTCATTCAATCCTTCTGCTGTTAGTGGGCAGCTGGGACAACGAATAGTGCCCATACTACTGAGTGCTCTCCTAAGCATGTGTAGCTAATTTTATGATTTGAGATCTGTAGTTTTTCCTATGGTCTTGGCTTGAATGGCCCTTCAGACTAGAACTACTCTGACTCTAGGACTACATTTAGTTGCAGGAACGTGCTCATCACTTCAATCCTGTTATATGGCTATTAATGTCTTCTCCTAAACTGAATTGTAATGTTTCTCTTCTTGAAAGGTGCTATAACAAAGAAGGAAATTGCAATATATGTCCACAAAGATAGATGTGGGGTTTTTTCTGGACAGCAATGGCAGGGGGCAGGAAAACTCCTTATGTCAAGTAGAGCTAAGATTGCATTCAGCAGCTGGCTTCATAAAGCGTGTATAAAATATGTGGTAAAAACACAGCAAAACCCACAGGATTCCACAAGTACCACCACAGGAGTCCAGCATTGTTTAGCAGAAACAGGTTGTTTAGACATTGTTTCTAGTGCAGGGAGAAGAACAAAGGAAAAGCCAAGAGACAGTCTTCATTTCCTGCACTAGGTCTATTAAATATTAAGCATTTGGATGCAAGAGTTGTAGCAGACAGCAAAAATTCTGTACAGATCTGCTTTTCATCCAGAAGTGTTAGGGTTTTTTTAAAGAATTGAATTATGTAATATTCTGTATTTACTTTTTGATTAAAAGAATAAATTACAAGCCATTTGAGAGACAGTATTAATCTTTCTTATTACTTTGTTCCACTGGAAAAAAAATTAAGTTAGCTAGGAATCTTTTCAGCAATGTAAATGACTCTTTTGGATAATTTCATGTCACAGATAAACTGTGAAATTAGTGATTTTTTCCCTTAATTATTCCTCCAGTTTGCCAACAGTGATTAATACAGCACCCTAATTATCCATGTCCCAGTAGTTTCATATCAGTAACAGAAGATCCATGGTTTAAAGCAAAAATCTGATGTTGAAATAGTCACAATTTAGCTTTATTAAGAGAAAGTGAAAGGTTTCTTTCTTTGACACGTATGTGGTGATGGGGAAGTGTTACCTGGATCTGAAAGCTAAAAGAGTGTATTCTAACCATGAAGAAACAGCTAATATTTTAAAATCTATGGTTTTGTTTTTCAGAGATGTTTCTCTCACTAAAGGCATCTAGCTGAAAGTTAAGGCAGACATATAATAAACACAAAGTGGCAAAAAGGATATTTATATAAAATTTAAGAGTCTAATGCCAGGAATTTGAGCCACATTGTGTCAAGCATGAGACATGTTAAATCTCCTTGTCTCCAAGTATTTACTGCTGTCCATGATCAGCTAAATCCCTTGCTTTGCTAAGCCAAATACCTCAGCCTTCATCTGGGTCTATCTGAAAAGCCTCAGGGTATCTGAGACATTCATACAAGGATAACAGGTATAATACAGAATTTATGTACACCATTTTATAGTAGCAGCTGATAGCTAAGCCAGGGCATTGCATAGCACTTGATACCCCAATTGCTACAGAGAAGCAATGCCTAATGAATATGTAGAATCTTACCACTGTAATCACAAGTAGTGAGACTGCTTCTTTCGTAGAAGGAGTTGTGGACTTCAGTTGTCTTTATCTAGAAGGAATTTGAACCTATAGCTTCAAAATCCTTGAAAGCTGCCCATCAATCCAGTTACTGAGTAGACTAAATGGAAGCATGTGTCATCTATCCTACTGAAGTCTGAATGCTGATGAATCAGGAATATGAGAGTCATGGATTTAGAAGGTTGATTAATTGTTGAGAAAACATGACTCTATCTTAATGAATCAAGGAGTTGCTTGGTAAGAGGTAAACTGATCTGCAAAGTATTTACATATTTCAGGTGAAGTAATCCTGAGATTATTACAAAGCAAATCAGGATTAATCATCACCAAATGACTTTTGTTTAAAAGTCTGGAAAAACTGAAAGTACACAAGACTGTGTAAAACTTTGAATTCCAACTTCAAAAGGGAAAAAAGGAAAAAAAAAAAAAGCTAAAAAATCGTAGACTATCACTATGTTTTTTAAAGACAATTCTTGTGTCTGCAGGCGAGTTAAGATGACATTTCAATAAAAATGACGCAAGGATCACTAAAAGATGTTCTATTGAGCAGCTAGAGATAAGGAAGGTCAACATCTTTACCTACAGCAGTTACATGGCTTTATCTTACTATGAAATTCTACTGGCTTATGTTATTTATTTGTCCCTGTCAGGAGTGGAGTAGAGCAGTGCAGACGTTGAGGGAGGGCAGAGAAAGACACAGGGGGTTGAGAATTAAAATAATGTTAGATTTTGCCTTCCATATATACAGAAGTCTTATTGTAGGAAACAACTGTCTTGTACAAAACCATGTTTGTTACAGGAAAAAAGAGACATGAAAGCAGAAATTCAGAGCTCCTTAAGGATATCAGCTGTTAATTCCCATGGACTGGTGTTGTGGAAGAATCATGCACTTTGCTTATGAGAGAAGCAGCAAGGTACTTTATTGATATAACGAAATTTAATGGTAAAAATGACAGTAGTTTAATGCAATTTAATCACAAAGTTCACTTGATTATTTACTGCATAGAAGACAAGATCAGACAGAACTGTCATGGAGACCCTCTCATTGAGTCATGAGGTTCTGAGAGGACCTCTTTGCTTTCTAAACTTCTCAGAGAGGAGTCTAGGTGCAGTTGGATCTACTCCTAGTCCCAGACTTTGGTCAATGGTTTATGTCTAAAAGAAAAAAAAAAAAATATGTATATGCAGAATCAGTCCTTTATGTGATTTTGTCAAAATTTCAAAGTTTAACATGCTATTAGTTACTGTCGTGGAGGCCAAAAAATTTTACTGAGGTAGGTAACAAGTCCCAAAGCAAACTTATTCTAATAAAAAAAATCATTTAATACTCTGACAACATTAGTAAATCATAAGTTCTAGACATAAAGTGGAATAAAATACTACACAACTGACTTACTTAAGCAAGTTTTAAGGGAAATTAATACATTTTACTCACCAGTCAAGATGAGGGCTCTCAACCTCAAGGAGTTATCTCAGGCAGGATCCCAACCCAAGAGGAGAGTCCTTGACTGCAGATCTGCTGCTCTAAGAAGGACTGACTAAACTCTTGCCCTCCAGCAGGATCCCATTTATACTCTGGTCAAATCTGATCTGTGGTCAAAAAAATGGTCTGAGGGCTCTTGGCTTTTGACTAAAGTGTAGGTCTGGCAATGTCTAGTTGTGCAACCTTGTTGTAACTAAAACTGGCAGATTTTGTTGTTACCCAGGCCAGACCAAAGCCAAAGGATATCTTTTAGCACTAGCAGATATATTTTTATACTTGCCCAGAGACCAGAGTCAGCAGATATATTTATTAGCAATTATTGTGGCTCAGTGGTCCTTCCGTTAGTGTGGGTATAACTGTCACAGATGGGAATCCAGAGCTTTAGAATATTACTGCCACTTCATGTGTCTAAAAAATTGGAGGGTGTCCAAGGACAAATACTTGGCTGATGCTCCATGGGTCAGATGTGTGTGTGTGTGTGACAGAGGAAGAGAAGCATTCTCAAGATAAAGCAAGATAGTTGACGTTTACAGATGATAAGCAGGAAAAAGCCATTGGCCAAACAAAAGGAAATTATTCCCAGGGCAATTTCTGATGCAGTAGAGCCACTTCCAGCAGCTATGAGGAGGTGCTTTAAAGGAGTCTACCCAGATGCATATTTTAAATCTTGGGAGACATTGACAACTGGGCAGCTGCTTTTGGATGTGGCATCTGAAATAAATTCCAGAAGGAGACAGAAGAAAGCATGCCTCCTGCAAGGAGGAGGTAATCCTCCAGAAGAAGAGTATGCAAATATGGTGGAAGAATAAGAACTCTGAAGTTTATACTCATCATGCAGAAAGAATCCCAACTGAGTTGCATACACATACACACAGAGTTCCCTTATGGTATGTCTCGTTTTTCCTCAAGACTTGAGTATTTTATAATCATCTCATTCTTTGGTCCAATAAGCAGGCCTGGCCACGAGAGCAATAGTGCTGTATTAAGTTATGGCTGGTGTACCCTTGACGTGACTGCAAAATTCACACAATTGGACACAGAGCCCTGTCACTAACAATCATTTTCACATTCTCTATTACTGTTATTATCTGAAAGGAGAATTGTACTCATGGCTGCACGTGATACCTCCCCTCCAGCAGAAAGCATTGCATTTCAGTGTACTTTACCTTCACTTACGATCACTGATCAGAGAAACTAGAAGAAATTTAAGTTCTTTATGTGTATCTAGAAGTTGTAATAAACCAATGAAGCATTTGATTTCAATATAATGAACTCAGGACCAATGTTGGTGCATAGAATCCGTAAGTCAGACATCAATATAAGCTGCCTGTGAACTCAGTGCATTGCAATATGAATACAAAGTGCTTTATAAAGATCAGGTTACAGGTAAAAAACAATAGGTCTGGGTAAAGAGCCCTGCTGAAAAAATGCTGAACATTTTCAAGACAACCAATGTTTTCAATGAAATCGGAGAAAGAATACAAAAGAAGGATCATATATATAAAGAACTTGCTATTTGCAACTTGATTGTTACAGCTGTATTAGAGGTGCCAGACTCTGTAAAGAAACAGAAGGGTTATGCAATGTTCACTTTGATGGAGATGGTACAAGAGTTAAAGTGACTGGTTGCAGCAAGCCCATGGGGAGCTACTTGAAAAGTGAGCACAAACGGAATACACTCTGCTGCAGTTTTTCTGTGATTGTGTCTCCAATGCATTAAATTTGAATAGCTCCTCTTATGCACAGCTCATAGAATGAGGAATTAACTTACTCAAATTCTTTGGAATTCCTTTTTCATTTTTCCACTAACTGCTTTAGAAATGTAACATAAACCATACAAATTTTGTCTTGCTATACTATTTTATCATTTTGTTCTTTTCCATAATGTAACCTCAAGATTTATATAAAAAAAAGGGCTCGAGTGGATTTGTAAAGTTGTACTATAATGTCTAGATCAGATTTGATTTACAGCTGAAATTGGGATTCCATTTAAACTGAGGAAGAAAAAAACCCCAAAGATATGGTCATTCTTTTAGTGATCACTAAAAGAGTGATCATCTCTGAGGAAACTGTATTTGTTGTCTTTTGATCTGTCTTCACAATTATGCTTCAAAAACAGATCTGAAGATAACCAATGACTCAAAACCCTTCTCCTTCTAGAGAAACTGATATGTTAAAGTCTAGACAAGTAGTCTGTACAGTGGGTGGGAAACTGGCTGACAGACTACACCCTGAGGGTGGTGATAAATTGCTCCTATTCAAACTGGTGACCTGTAGCTAGTGGGGTCCCTCAGAGATGCATATTGGGCCCAACACTTTATCATCTAGAAGATGGGATTAAGTGTACCTAGATTTTCTGACAATACCAAACTGAGTGGGGAAGTGGACACTTCAGAAGGGAGAGCCACACTGCGGAAAGACCTAAGTAGGCTGGAAAAGTGGCCTAACAAGAACCTTATGAAGTCCAACAAGGCAAGTGTAAGATATTGCACATAGGTGAACACAATCCAAGAGTGCAGCACAGGCTGGGATCTACCAGCTGGGATCCGAGCTGGGGAGCAGCAATGTGGAAAGGGACCTGGCGGTCCTGGTGGACAACAAGCTCAATTTGAGTGAACAGTGTGCTGCTGCAGCAAAGAAAACCAACAGGATGCTGGGTTGCATCAACAAGGGCATCACCAGCGGAGATAAAGAAGTCACTATCCCAATCTACTTCACACTTGTCAGGCTACACCTGGAATACCGTGGTCAGTTTAGTATCATGGTGGGATTTCTGCCAGAGATATTCCTGAATGCAGGAAGAAATTCAAAGAAAGCAAATACTGTAGAAGAGTCATGATTGGTACATGGCCTCGTAGAATTCACAAGAGGAATACTGCTAGACTGGAGTCAGTGTACCATGGATGCGAACTGAAACACAGACATGTATTTGCAATCTGTGTCTGACTTTCATGTAGTCACTTCTTTCCATCATTTGTACCAGGCAGCTAAAGCAGTCTACTTGGAGACAATCTTGAGCTAGTACGGAGAAAATGATTTAGAGGCTGTACCAGAGTAAGGAGAATGACAGAAGACACAGCATTGCAGGGAAAATCTACCATCAGAGCTACAGTGAACTACACCATCAGAAGTTAGTATTTACAGTAAAGAAAACTCCTCCAAAACGTCACTTCTCAATCACCATATATTGCTAAGTGAAATTAAGAGACAAGACCAATAAGTTAATTATATGACTCTCCCACGGCGAAATTTAAACCAGTGCAAGAGAGGTCTGAGGACATATGATAAGAAGAAGACTCAATCTTACCTTTTTAAGTCAATTCCCAGCCTATTTACAAAATAGCATTACAGATACTGCCTCCTCATGACTTTTAAAGAAAGCTAGTAACTTTCAAACATCTTAATACTTTCTCTAAGTCTGGCCAGGCTTTGGAGGGATCTAATTTAAACAACCACAAAGCTACCTCAGTATTCAGTATTCCTCAAAATTCAACTTCAGAAATTCCTTTTCCTGAGATCTGTTAGAAATAATGACTTATCCATAGACAGTACAGCACTGACATAATTTAAGCCAGGGATTTCTGTCATTACCTATATTGCCTAGTTGATTTTTACGAACTTTGGATATTCTTGTCTATCTATGCACATCCTACTTTTGTTCTTTGAGATAAACCATGTGTTTTTTTATTCAAACAATGTAGCTTTGGTTTGTATCTATACAGTGTCTGGTATTAGTCCATTAATGGATGTCACAGCCATCAAGATGATGATAAATCTTTTGCACTAGCTATGTTTGGACATTGATGTAGGAGGTGAGACATTGCTAGGCTTAGTTCATTATATAGTATGCCAGAAAACAGTTTATTATATTGATTAAAATGCAACATGCTACAGATCTCACTAAGACAACAAAATTTAAAAATCAAATAAATAAAACCCCAACCAAACATAAAACAAATAACAAGTTTTATTCAGAATAGAAAATCCACCATCTGGGTATTGATGCTATGATCCTTCTGATAACGTCTATTATAATCCTCTAAGATGAATTTGTCAGTATGAAACCATGAGTTCTATAGATTTTTGTGCTAAGCTTTTTCAGATTATAGACTATACTTAAATCAAATCCATTAATTATTTCTACTCTTCAGGAGCTAAAACAAGCCCTTGATTTCTTTTCTGTCACTTGTTGATATTCAAAGTTTTAATGAGCGATGTTCTTATGATAAATGTATGCTAGCATTTTACTTGTATTTATTTGCAAATATGCAATGCAAGAAGACTTCCAATTTTTAATTCTAGTCTACTTTTTAAAAGTTCTATATTTAAGCCTGTGGAAATACAAAGTTAGCAAAATCTACCTTTTTACACCTGTGTAATGTTATCTTCCAATTAATGTGTCCTGCATTGTAATGTAAGGAGGCATAATTTGATAATGTGGTGGTAGTTACATCCAACTGCATCAGTTTGACCTAATCAAAGTTTTCAATGAATTTCTTTCCCTTTGCCTACCTTCCAAAAGGAAGACCATTTGGTCTTTGTAAGGAGTGAGCTGAGTCTGAAAAATGTTCACAAACATATGTTCCTAGATGGCTGGCTGTACTGTTTAAAAAGAGTCAAAACAGTCAAAGCAGTCATTCAATAAAAAGAGATCTTCTTTTTGGACCTACATCTGCATGCATAACTGGGACTCCTGTGCATTTTCATGTGCAGTAGAGAATGTTGTCAAAGAGATTTTAATTTATTTTGACAACTTGATTTTATTTGGAAGATAACAGAAGGAGATGAAAAAGGGTGATGGAGAAAGTTAAGCCATGCAGAAGGTCAGGGGAAAGAGCCAGGAACTGATAAATGTTTCTTTGAAACTCCCAAGGAGCATCAGACTGTGAGAGGCATAAGATTTCAAAAAGTTAGAAACTCAGAAACTGATTCACCTTTTTCCCTTTGTCAGTTCACCCATTAGACTGATAGCAGCTCAAATGTCTTGGAGTAACAAGTAGCAACACACGAAGAATTAACAATTGTGATAAAGTCACTTTAGGCAAGATTTAGATCACGTAACTTTACCTATGTAGAAGCCACTTGTTGAGGCTCCTCACATAGCCAATGGAAGAACTACATCCTGAGGGTGATTTGTTCTGTCAGTCTTGGACACCTAGATGAAAACAACCTGTGGGTACTTAACACTCTCTGTTAGATGGAGCCTACATAATTACAATATTTTGCCCAAGGTCTTATATATTAGATTTCTTGATGAGATTAATCCTCATATGATATCAGCAAGAGACACCACGAAAGCAAATAAAAATGTAAATACAAGGCAAAAGTGGGATTCCAAAACAGATTTGATTAAAGATTAAACCTTATTTCCTGATTTCTCACTTTTAGTTTCTCTTAAGCACAGAAATTCCTGTGTCCTAAGGAAATGTTTGGAAGGTTAAAGAACAGGATTATAGCAGGTTTCGAAGCTAAATGAATCATACACGTAAATTTGCCAGATTGGAATTGAGTTTGGGGAGAGTGGCAAGAAAATAGCTTAATCAATGATTGTTTATGGGAAAAGAAAGAGAATGAGAGTGACACAACAAATTGGTGGTTAAGCTCTTCCTTGTCCTTGCCTCAATAGAAGGCCTAAAGCTCTTTCCTCCACCTGCCACCCAAAGCACAAATGCATGTATTTCTGAAAAGGCCGCAGTAAAGTCATTAGAAAGTGAAATCAAAAGGCTTTTTCCCTAACAGATTATGAAATCAATGTTGCTTTTCAGCAGCTTAGGCAAAGAACAGTGCAGAGGTAACTACAGGATTTTTCTTCCACAACATCCCTCTGTTACCAGCACTGTTTTCAGCACAAATCCAAAACATATCCCATAGCTTTTATAAAACAAATTAACTCTACCACAGCCAAAATCAGCACATCAGTCCTTTTATAAATTCAGAACTGAGTGCTATGGAGTCATCAAAAGAAAAAAAGATAAACATCCATTTATTTGTGATGCTTATAATATAGCATAAGTGAAGCAGTACTTTGTTCAGTAGAACTTAGGTGAATTTCAGACACATAATAAATATAAGTTCTTTAGTGAGTTCATTGTAAGCCTCATTTTAAAAGGGTCCTCTAAAGGCTAAAAGAATCGCTTTGACTTAGGTTAGCATCCTACCATGTCATAAATATAAAATAAATCTTTCAACTTAACTAACAGTCTCAGAAACTGCCACTGTTACTATGTTAATGAAATCCCTGTTACAATGAAAAATTATAATTAAATGAATGGAAAGGTGGTACCATTTAATTAAAGGGATTTTATTAGTACTTCATTCAAAGCAGAGGACAACAATTTTGCTTGTGACAAGAATCCTTTTAACTGGAGGTAAAATTCCTGAAATTCCAGTAATCATAGCATAGTATAATGAAAGCATAGTATCTTTTTTGTTTGTACTATTGAGGATGCAAAGGGGGCAATGAAGTGGTTTCATGTAGATGAATAGTCAGTGGATATTTGAATGATTAATTTGCTTTTTAAAAATCCTGCCATAATTCATACTAAATATTAATGACCTTACATCAAGATTAAAGGTATAATAAACGAAAAAGTAATATTAGAGCTGATAAGCTATGAGTGATTTGACTTGAATTGTAATTTGTATTTTCAGGAAACAAGGATATAAAAAGCAATAAAATGCATCTTATACATGAAACAGAGGAGCATCCTATTTACAATACCTTTGAAAGAGCTCCCATTTTATTCCCAAGTGGCTAAGTGGTATATTGTTTCAATAACATTTTTATGGTCCAAGATTAAAATAGCATTATTAATTATTTCTTTCAAATATCACAGATCTATGGAAGCACTTAATTGCACTGTACAAAAGAATCCACATATTATTTTCCCTGAAAAAATAGCTCTTAGTTTGTCCATCGTTTTTTAAAAGATTTTCAATTTTCAACTCTTTTCTGAAAGTTGCTATTCCATCTGGGACTTTGGGACATCAGGGCTGTTTACTATAATTCAAGCATCTTTTCTTAATAGACGTGCTGGATTTTCGTAATCAATGGGAACTCTTCAGAAGAATACTATACTAGCAAGGCTTAACATCTTGACTAACTCATAATAATTTTGAGAAATCTCTTCATGTTCTATTGGAATTAACAGGCAACAATATGGGAATGCTTATGACATTTAATAATCCTAACACTGAAGTTAGCCACAGAAATATTCAGGAAAATGCAGAGAAGTATGCTGCATGATAAGCCGTTCATCCTCATCTGCAAAAACTGAGACTGGACAAGTCTAAGCTAAACAAAATTAAAGCAAAAGCAGAACAACTATTAAATAAGATACAGGTTAGATATAATTATTTTTGTTAGATGAGGCTTTAATCAGTCTTATAATTGTTTTTGGATATTAACCACATGGATCAGCAGGAACACAAAAATAGAATACAGGTAATTCATTCTTCTGAATTGAGAATGTAATACGTATCTTGTGGGTTTGCATTAACGTTAAGCAAGGGGTAGAAAATGAAGCATCATGAAGATTAATGTTTAATTCAGAGATGGGAAAACTTTGATGTAGATCTGTGAAAAGATCCTGGGCTTTTAAATACCACCAAAAAATCTAGCACCCATTTAAAAAGAAATTTATGTCCAAGTTCTCAACCAATTTTTAAGAAACTTAGAATCATAGAATCATATAATAGTTAGGGTTGGAAAGGACCTTAAGATCATCTAGTTCCAACCCCCCTGCCACGGGCAGGGACACCTCACACTAA
>JANHGB010035646.1:0-13624 GCA_026283785.1 Coracopsis vasa
AACATAAAAAGGACATGGAGCTGTTGGAACAAGTCCAGAGGGCCACGAGGATGATCAGGGGGCTGGAGCACCTCCTGTATGAAGATAGGTTGAGAAAGTTGGGGCTGTTCAGCATGGAGAAGAGGAGGCTGCGTGGAGACCTCACAGCAGCCTTCCAGTATCTGAAGGGGGGCTACAGCGATGCTGGGGAAGGGACTCTTCATTAGGGACTGTAGTGATAGGACAAGAGACAACAGGTTAAAACTTAGGGGAAGTTTAGATTGGATATGAGGAAGAAATTCTTTACTGTTAGGGTGGTGCGGCACTGGAATGAGTTGCCCAGGGAAGTTGTGAATGCTCTATCCCTGATGGTGCTCAAGGCCAGGTTGGGCAGAGCCTGGAGTGACATGGTTTAGTGGAAGGTGTCATTGCCCATGGCACGGGGGTTGGAACTAGATGATCTTAAGGTCCTTTCCAATCCTAACTATTCTATGATTCTAAATTAGAATTAAAAGGATGTAGACATTGTTAAACCCCACATTTAAGTATTCTGATTTTGACATAAGGTTTTCTTAGTTGCCACTTAATGAGTTATAAACTAGCTAAAGCCAAGCAGAAGTTTCAAAATGTACAGGAACTTGTTATCAATTTCCCATAAGCCACCTTTGAATCCTAGATGAGTCGGTCAACCCAATCCAAGATAAGGCCTCCTTGAAGAAATTTTTAATTTGCTTTAACTCTTCACACCTATTTTCTGAAACTAGAAAAATTCTACTTCTAGGAAACCAGGGAAAAGCAAGCACTGTTATCCTACCATTCTAGACTAGTACTTTGTCACAGCCAGCTCTGGCTATTTCAGAGTACAGTGCAAGAGCCGCATAATAGATAACTCAAGTAATTTGCCAACAGGCTTTTATCTTGTCTTCAGGATGTCATTAGAATGGGACTGTATTTTGAACTTCCTTAAATGACAGAAAATTTGAGAAAGGGTAATACTAGCCTACCAATACTTCTGACTAGATAGGAAGGAGAAAATCATCTGCTTTATCATCACAGAACTCAAATCTTGCAGATACTAGACAGTGAACTTTTGAAATAAAATAAAGGTCACTATGTCTTACAATTAAGAACCAATTCAGTATAAAGGTGAGGCCAGTTTAAAAAAAAAAGGGTGTGGTTTCTTATTGAAATTCATAAAGCTCATGGTGTTTTCACAGAATTATATGCTTTGAAGAAAATATGGGGAGAAACAAAAAAATTCATTTAAATCCTGTGAATTTTCATTTACTAAAATCAGAAGGCTCCCCACTCTTTTTTTTTTTCTTTTTGGTCTATCCTCAGCTACCTACGAGCTCAGAGTAGTTCTTTAATATTAATAGTTATAACCTTTCTTGCAGTTTAATTAAAAAAAGAAAAAACAATAAACCAAAGAACAAAACTTACACATTCTAGACAGTGTAGGCAAGAGGAATCCTTAAAATTTATGAAATGCACTTGTCTTTTTCTCAGGTTGAAGGCAATAATGAACAGAGAAAAAGAATGAGAGAGTATATACATACAGGAACAAAAGAACATTAAAACAATCTTTGAAACTGAAAAGCTAATACTTTCCTAAGGGACTGACAACAAGATAACATTACCAAAAGAATTAATAATCTGGAAGAGCAAGTTAAAAATAAAGTGATGAAATTTGCCAGTGAAACACAACTTGGTTTTAAAACAATCTTTTAAAACATGATCAACGAGCTCTGTGAGACTTTCCAAATACATACATATATACACATATATATATATGTATCTCACACTGGTGGACTGAGAAGCCTGGTGACTGAGGAAATTGAGACTTGAATAAATGTAAGATAATGCATTCTGAGAAATGCAATCTAGTCTAAGCCTCAAAGGGAAGAGCCTTGGAAAAAGTAGTACTATCTCTGAAAAAAAACAAACAAAAACAAAAACAAAACAAAACAAAACAAAACAAAAAAAAAACAGAACAGCAAAATCACCACAAAGAATTAGTCAATGACAATACTGAGGTAGATTTAATATACCTGTTGCTTACTGCAGCGTCAAGTATTTTGGCAGCAAAGTTATCTCTAGAAGTAAGTTCAATGACAATTCCCAGTCTTCCACCCTCTTGGAGTAGTATGGATTAATATTTATGTAATATGTACTTATTTATACTGTAGATGAAAAAGAACAAAAGAAATGGGCAACTGTATGACATCAAATATTAATGAAGAAAATTAGTCGAAAAGCATAAGTAGCAGTGAGAACAGCAGATTACTGGAAAGATGTCAATACTCATCTGTCTTATTTATGAAATTCAAAACAACTTCTGAGAAAGCAGACACAAAGTATGATAATGATGTACTAAATCTGCAGGTAACACATGGCCTCCCTATATAGAAAAGCACTTTGTTTCACCTGGTTTAAACTAATTCCTGATCTAGCCAACCTACACATAGCACAAACTGCAATGCCTGAAGAAAGGTTAGGACAACTGGATTTCCACTTGTATGTCACTTTGGACACGCCTGGAAATTATTTCTCTTCAAAGTGAAAAAACAATGGAGGTAGATAAGATTAAAAAAAAGCAGTAAATCACAAGAGAGGATAAAGTGAGCAACCTGTGTATGTGAAGGCCAGCATCCTTCCACATTTGCCTGGTTATGCCCATCCACATTTAGCCTGGTCACACAAGAAGGGCAGGCTGAGAGGTTACTTCTGTTGACTTGTGGCAGGGGTTAAGGAGCACCTCTCAAGCTTATGAGAAAAAACTTGATCTTCCCACTCACCACACACAGTTATTGACATCGGATGATGTGAGGTACAGATGCATGCATAAGAACCAGGAATCTAGTGGAGCACATGCTGAGGTGAACGAATTTAAGCACTGGAAAGCTGGAAACTCTCTCTACACAGTTTAGGTCATTTAAGTATAGTATATAATAGTAATACAAGTATTAGGCACTTCCCTATCAAAATGAAGTAGTGAAGAAGAAGAGAAGATGGGTTTAGAAACCTCATTTTCCTCATTAAAAAAATGCTGAAATGCACAAACACTGAGCTGTTATGTTCTGATGCAGGTAAAGAAGAATAATTAATTGCAAATTCTGGACAATGAAGATCAGAACAGAACTTGCATGTGGCACAAATCAATGTAGCTGGGAGAAAGAAGGTGAAATGAGGCTAAATATCAGAAGATATTTCAGGGGTGATATATCAGATAGTGAAAGTCTCCCAAGGGAAGAAACAGAATCCCCACTACTCAACACATGTTCAAGCAGAGTCGACAGGCTACAGGGAATAACTCAATACATAGCAAGAGAATGGTTCAGATGACCTAATAATATAACAGGATTTAAAATGACTAGATAACTCTATTATCATTAACCACATTCACAGTAGTACAAGCTAAAACACTGTTGCTATGGTAATCAATCTATATGCGTCATTGCAGAAAATGACTGAGATAGAAGGGATGGAAATGAATTGAACCAGCCCTTCCTATTCTCAACTAATTCAACGTACCAGTCAGCTGGGAAACTATCTAACATGAAAGTTTACATCTAGCTTTCCACAAACCTTTAAAAATATACAGTAAAGCACACCTATATCTGGCATTCAAATATGGGTTATCCTTAGGGTTACACAGTTCAGATTCAAGGTAGGAGCAAGGCTCCTGTTCAGAGGGGATGCTGCTGGAAACAGACGTATTGCTCTCATCACTGCACTTTGAATCCCCTTCCAATACTGCCTGAATTATCTCAGACCATCAAAAATCACACTAAGGAAAGGCCAATGCATGAATGATTCTGCTTACATGCCATTACATCTTGTGAGAATAACTTATTTTCCACATGGAAGGCAAAATAAAACAACAGCAGAGGTGATCATTCTCACTGGTACTTTCTAAATTGCCCTACGGACAATATAATGCAGTAGTGAAAGCATCCTACTTTTTATTCTTCATTTATACTCCTGACTGAAAACATACAGCTTTTTAAGATTAAAGCCACAGAAAAACAAATGATCAGCAGTCTCTTAATTACATATTATCAGCTTTAACACAATTCCATTCCGGCATGGATGTTATTGCAGTGTTGTAACGAGGTGCACATCGCACAGTTCACTGGCAAATGCATGCTGGTTTGTTCACTCAGCTTTCCCCTTACATTAAAAAAGTATTCATCAGGAAATTGGAAAGTTAAACTCAGGCAGTCATAAAATTCTTAGAGCCATGGAAAATTTTGGAACTCAAATTTTGAAAAATTGAGTTTAAATTATTCCTGGTACCACTGAAATAGGATCTGTTTGAATATCCTCTAGTAAAACTGGAAAACCCCACTATTAATGACAACTGATATTTCAAGACACTAACACTCCCCCAGAACAAAAAGTTTCCAGCAAAACACAATAGAAATCGAGTGGGAACAAAAGCTCAAATCACTTGCTGAAAATCACCATTCTCTCCCAGTTTTATAACATACTCAAAAATGGTTACAGATAGTATTTCAGAATAACTATATGCATATATAGACAGAAGACAACTAGTTCTGCTCCTTGGAATTTCACTGCAAGGCTTCCTTTCAAAAAATGCCTTCTCAAGTGAACAAAGTATTTCTTTTGGTCTTTTGATATTCTACAGAATTGTTAAGAAAAATAATTCAAAGCAGCCCACACAAACAGAATGGTTACTACAGAATCTAGAGGCCACTTACTTCAAAAGGAACATGCTTTTACCTGCCAGTGCTGGTATTTTAATGTAACTCTTATTTATTATGCAACACTACACAAAACAGCAGGTCCCTATTTTAGTTTGAAATTCCATTATGAGCAAGAAAGTACACCAGAAGGTAAAAATAAACTTTAAAATCCTCAGTTACAAAATATCTGAAAGAGACTAAAAGAAATATCTAGCTTGTTTTTAAAAAGCCATTAAATTCAACCTTAAGGCATGTATTATATTTTAAGAGAGAAGCAAAATGCATATGTCAACAAAAAAAAAATATCAGAGCAGCAGTGGCTTTCTGCATTCACAAACACATAAACAAGCAAAGTATTTGATAGATGAGGAGTACGGTTAACCCTCCTACATTAAAAATTTATCTACATAATGTAATTTTTTGTAAAAAACTCTCATGGATAAGCAAAGAAAATTACTCAAGTACTGTCAGAACATTCTTGAAATGCTAGAACATGCCTGAATTCATCACACACTTATTCAATTGATGAAGATACACCCCTTTTATTGAAAACAGTCTGAAACATACTGTATGTATATTTTCTTTTTTATTTTAATATATTTCATTAGTATTTTTCTTGGAATTTAAACAAAAATGTTTCACTCGCGTGAGTTTCAAGTTGTTAGTGCCAAAACTTCAGCCAATGTTTCATGAGAAAATTACTGAATTATGTCTGTTTATGATTATAACACAGATTTCTCAAGAAAATTATTCCCTCTTGGGCATTAAAAACTAAATGAGTACGAAAGACTAGAATGTGTTTAATGTGACCAAGATAGCTCTTCCCACCAAGATGCTTCAATTTAATCCAAACTAATTTTTTAAAACTTAAACAAAGTCTAATAAAAGTGATTTCACTTCCAAAAATTACATGCATTTACTAGAAAAGACTCGATAAAAAGATATCATTAAGAAAACCAAATTCTGAAGGCCAAGAATTTTACTATGCAACTGCTACAAATATTTTTTTTTTTTAATGTAAGTTCATGGATGAGTCAAAAAGAGCATGTGTGAGAAAAAGAAAGAAATCCCAGTGCAACTGAGAAATTAAACTGAAAAATTAAATCAAGGAGCCAAAAAACAGACACACAGATGGTAAAAACTGGCAAAAATAAAACGTAAAAATCATGCTCTTAAGTACCAACAGATGCAGTGACTTTAAAATATTACTCCTTGAGGATACACAAAGACAATAATCCCAGATTGTGATTTCTGGGCCAGTCTACTGCTGCACTAGAGCCACAAAATACACTGTATTGTACAGAGAAAAAATGATGTGTCAGAGGCAGCGATATCTGTACTGCCAGTCTACTAAAATAGAAGGGAAGAAAATTAAACTACCCAACACTGTGAAATTAATGTCTTCAGAAAAAAAAAAAAAAAGGAGAGAATTAACTGTGCAAATGAGATAAGAGAGATGACTTGCAGAATCCATTTACATTTTTAAGATTCATAATACTACAGGACTGAGCATGAATTGGTTATTTGAGCATTTCTGAAACATCCCTTCTTGAAACAATATTCAAGCCTCTCTCACATCAGATGGAAACAAGACCATGCTTCCCATATTATGCATTGTCAAAATTTGCCACACTAATTGCTTTGCTGGCCTCCAATTTTATTTTGGGTCTCCTTGGTTTCAATCACTACAATTACCTAAACACTATCACAGTTCAGACTACTGGTATTAAAACAGGAAAAGAAAAACAATCCAAGATTTGAAAACTGAGGAACTGGTGTGTAGTACTTGTATGCTTAAGTTCAGCCTTTCCTGAAAAATCTTCTTAAAATCAGAACTTGAAATTAATAATTATTCATAGTTTTTTTAAAATGCATTACTTAAGACCAATCTTCCAGATTGTTAAATTAATTCAACAGATACTGCTACAAATAAATTGAACAAACCCAGCATCTTATGTCATCACCACGATTTCAGGCTGGCTGTAGAAACCACAAAGACTACTGCTTTTGGGGGCTAAAACATAAAGGCAAATTAAAAGTAAACATAATCACATTTCTTTATCTTTCAGTATGCAGAAGTTCACACTGGGCACTTTCTCCGCTAAAACAATTACTGAAATTACAGTATTTATTACAGAAACATATTGTAATAAATAACTTTGTCTTTTGTAGAGGCTCCAAACTCAGATGGTTCAGAAAGGTATCCCTTCTCACCAGGACACCCATTACCTTCCAGCTAGCACAAGCCAGCAGAGCTTCATCAGCTGCCTTTTACCCTGCTGGAACAGCCCGCGGGTTGGTTTCGAAATGACTCCCACCACTCCAAACAGAATCCCAGCTGGATACTGCAGACACAAGCATTGCTCTGAATTCACCCAAGGTTCCTGAGGTTTGGCTTTAGAGTAAGACAAGTCAAAGCATGCCCGACAGCAGTGTGCTCAAACCCTTAGGGTCCAGCACAGGAGGGCATCACTTCTCTTCAACTGTGACTCCTTTTACATTTACATGCACAAAGTGTATCGAACACAAGTAGCTGTAAAATGAGAAAAAGTCATCAGGGAACTGCATTACAGTGTTGTAGGAGTATGGGTTCACATGGACTCAGACATAATAATTTCTTTTGGTTTTAGGAGTCTTTCCTACATATTTCCTAGCCTACATCTCAGTATTTTCTTCTGTTTCCTGACACACCAGTATGGAGTTAAAGTGCCTCCTACAAATCTTCAGCTTTTCAGTGAGACTGACATTTGCTAATTTAGGGGAAAAAAATCAGAGTCCTTGAACTCCATTAATTTCACCTATCCAGAATGCTGCAATACACGCTATCCTACTGAAGTATAATATTATAAGATGCTGCTTCTGCACAGAGACCAATTTTACTGACCTTCAAATCACCACCAGAATCCGTAATTTCTGATGAGAGAATAAGTTAAAAGAGTCGTCATGAAGAGAAAGCTATTAATAGTGACAAAGTGCAACTACAAGAAAGAAATACTGATGGGCTTGCTTTATGAAATATGTGCTTTGTTGTAACAATTATTGCCTACAACATCAAGATAAATAAAAATGGTATGATGAAATACTCAATGTGACTTTCAATAATTTCAAATAGAGATGCTCACAGATATGACCGCTTTCTTTTAGGACATTCAATTTAGTCTCCGCTTTGGATAAATGGGTTGAAATTATAAGCAATCGTTAATTCCTTCACATTAGGAAAGTAAAGATTTTTGAAGACAGATGAGGGTATCCAAAAGGGAAAGGAAATTAAGCTTCGATACAAAGTGATTGAACACTGTCTTCCTGCCTAGTATTCCAAAGTAATACTAAGAGGACCAGAGGTTTTGCTCATACTGGATATCTCACTCCTTGGGTGTTTATTCCACAGTCTGTAAAAATGTTTGCAATATACAGCCTAAAGAATAATTTTACACACACACACATATTTTGGAAATAGTTGTGTATGCGTGCTGCCCTTAACATTAATTTTTAAACTGTGAAAACAAACAATATTTTAAATGGCAAATATGCTAAAAATATAATAGCCAACTGATTTTGCTCAATTCATAAATAGTTATCTCTGGGCTGGAAAAAGCAGCATAAAAATTACAATCCAAATGAAGTTTAAGTAATCACATGCAGCTGGCATGAAAGAGTGATATCTTAATATGAAGTCTGGGCAACAATTTTTATTCTTAAAATATCACATAAAAGAGATCAAAATTTTGGAATAAATACCACTTTCAAGTTAAGATCTTTGCAGCAGTATATTACAGAAAATCTTTAGTTCATTAATATTTGTAGTGCCATTTGGTTCACGTGTTTTCAATCGATTGCTTCTTCACGGAAATACCAGTTGTGTTGTAGTTGTTTCAATTCTATGTATCCCCAAGTATGGAACATCTCTCAAACACAGTAACTGCATCAGTTACAAATCATTTTTCTTTCTTTAGCACACGAATTCAGCATAAACCCTTATTTATGCCACAAGGCAGCTGGCAGTTAGTTGTTGGGTCTTCTGAAAACACTTTTTATTATTTATTAAATCAGATCAAAAAAAAAGAAAGTTGGGTGTTGGGGGTTTTTTGTGGTTTTGTTTTTTGTGTTTTTTTTTTTTTTTAAAGAGAGAGGGATTGTTTTCCTTCTGTTTTGCATGTGACATATATAGAAGTAAAGAACTTTTGTACATCCTGATTTCTTAACCAGCCAAATTCCTATTCTCACTGCTCGCTCCTTCTCCAGTCCTTTAAATTGTCAAGGTTGATCATTTCAAATGCAGCTCCAAGTAGTTTCAAAATATATTTAGAATGGACTTTTTTTCATATCAGTCAATGAATGAATTGGCAAGGTTGGTCTATTCTCTTTGCTTGTCCAGTTACACTGATGAAATAAATTAAAATCTTACGGTATATCACAGCAACTGGTTCATATTACGTAATTCCATTCACTTAGCTGCTGCACTCACTAAATCTTGCTGTGTCACTTCATGAGAATCATGATATTTCTCAAAGTATCCTATAAATTACAGTAACCACTTAATACAGCCAGAGTACTACATTCAATAATGAAATGTTCGTACTTAAGCAATAAAATAGAGATTAAATTTTAAACCCAAAATAAAACAAAAACCCAGACAAATCACTTCCACATAACTCAATTATTAACTCTAAGTTACACAGTACCATTTGCCTTTACAGCTAAGTGCAACCATGTCACTAAAATTACCTGTCCATACAGGATTTTAAAGAGTAAGCACCTTATTTCCATAAATGGAAGAGAAATTAACTATCACCTCCATAACAGAAAGGATAAACTTGGCCCTTTTCTGAAAGCATCTTCCTCATGATTAATAATTCATAGGGAGAAAAAAGTATAAAAACATCCTGATATTTTTGTATACATTTGATAAAGATATGTTTCTCATTCAGGTAAAATCCATCTTTTCCCCTTGCTCAATATATAACCACCTTGACTTTATGTCTGTTCTGTTTGGTATTAACTGGCATGCATGACTCAGCAGTGATTTACCTGAATCTCACATAAAAACTACAGCAAAAACCGAAGAGCACTCACATCCATGTTCCTGTCCAGATAATTTCTTCCACTTCCACTACAAATTAATAATAGAAATATTTCTTTAAAACAAGTAACATAAACTATTTGAAGTAAAATTGGACCAGGAAGAAAATCAGACTATTAAGAAAAAAAAAACAAAAAACAAAAAACAACAACAAAAACCCAAAAGCACTTATTTCCATTTCAAGTCAAGCAAAATCTACAATGCAAATTAAGTTAGCTGAAAATTAAGTTAATGTGAAACTTAAGCTAAGGCCATACTGACTTCTAATGCATAATTATAAAAGCTTGGCTTAGCAACAAAACCAAGCAAATCATTAATCTTGGGGTTTCTTCTAATTTGAAAGAAATGAGAAAAAAAAAAAACAGTCTTTGGGATAACTTTCTGATTTTGAATGGGGTCTTTCTGATAGAACATAAAAAAGCCTCCAGAAAATAAAAAAGAGAAGGTATTTAGGAAGATGGGAAGTAAAGGTGGCACCTCTTTCTTTGCAAGAATTTGGTTGCTGTCCTGTAGAAACCTTTATAGTAAACCACAAAGCAGGTACACAGGAAAAGGAGAAAGGTAGAGCACAGAAAATGAGATGAACATGAAACAGAAAGGAAAAAAGGTAAGATATCACTGCCATGTAGTACCAATCAGTACCACCTTCTGAAACAAAAATGCAGAATTTCTTTTTAAGATATAAGTAATCACCTACATATTTACACTCTGGTTAAAAGGCTAGAATGCAGAACGAGCATAATGTGAATTTTAAATTAAGAATACCAAGGGCGAGGGAGAATGCTCTGTAGACACAATTAACAGAATTGCTTTAATACACTTAAAACTTAACCTTTGTGGTCTTTGAAGTGAATAGTGGAACTGCATCTATTTCAGGTTTGTACGGAGGGGCTGCACTGCCCTGAAAAGTTTTACAGTGCTGCAAACTAATGAAAGAAATTATCTTAATTTGGTTAGATCTATTTTCATTAACTCTATTACCCACTGAGGGAATGAGGACAAATTTTAATTTTACTAATGTATTTCACTTCTGCATTACTTTAGCATGCTGTAATCGCAGCTCCTGCTCAGTATCAGTAGCTCTGCTATCATGGGCCACTTTGCCCCGCACTCTTACCCAGGCAAGCTGGGCTGCATGGAGCCCCTGGAACTGACGAAGAGAAGCGGAGGCACCGCTGATCATCAGCACCAGGAGCAGGGCTGCCTGGTACTGACTCACACCCCGTTCTCACTGAGGCTTTTGAAGATATGGCATGGTAGCAACAATAAGCACATTATGAAAATAGCAACAGCCTTTCTATTATAAACAACTAGTTAGGATGCATTATATATGCCTGGACTGAGAAGTAAACATATGGGAAGATAAACCTCATTCACAGCATGAAGAAAGAAACAAGTTCTTAAGAAAAGGAAGACCTAAGATCCTCTAGATGAAATGGTTTTCCAGGCCTAGTAAGGGATTTTTCAGGTGTCTTTATCTGACCTGCTACCATAGACAGACAGCAGTCAGAAAAGCCAGAGTTGGCACTGTTATGCAAAATATTTAGAAAATAGTTAGACAATTAACAGCAATAATTTTTTTAAAGCTTCTCACAGCATCTCCATGTAATTTAAAGGAATATTACTTATATCCTCAGTGTCATTAATTTATTACCATTGACTACCATCACAACAGGATTATTTAAAGAGTTTGGTCCAAGAGTGTAGGAAAACAGCAGTGTACGGTTACTAGCAAGTCTGAAAATGCTCTTCATGTGTGCTATCACTCTTCAAAAGTTTTTGCAGAACAGAGTATGTCTTCCAGCGGACAGTAGCAGAGACAGAGATGTGATCATTTCACTCGACTCAGCACTTGTGAGGCTACATCCAGCTCTGGTGATCACAATTCATGGAAGACATGGACAGACTGGAGAGGTACCAAATGAGGGCCATGAAGATGATTAAAGGGTTGGAGAACCTGCCCTGGGAGAGAAGACTAAAGAGTTGAGTCTTTTCTTCCTGGAGAAGGCTCAGGGGAGACATCATCACAGTATTCCAGTACTTAAAGGGGTGGCTACAAAGGAGATGGAGGCTCTCTCTTCAACAGGATCCACTTGGAGAAGACAGGGGGCTAAAGGTACAAGTTTCACCAGGAGAGGCTTCATCAGTCATTGGGGCAACCTCCTCAAAGATATGGTAGAGTCCCCATTTCTGGAGGGTTTCAAGATGGGATTGGAGAGAGTGTTAAGTAGTCTCACCTAGGTTCTTTCCCCACATCACTGGACCAGATGACCAGGTCTCTTCCAGCTTGGGCTATTATATGATTCTTTGAATTTCAGCCCAGTCCATCTACATACTTATGTCTATGTGCACATACATCTGAACATGATGCATGCCTTTTTCTATAATCATTAAAACATAAGTATTTTTTGTAAAATCGCCTTTTCTGGGTTTGGGCTTGGGTTTATTTTGTTGGTTTTTTTTTAATTCTGGACACATACAGAGCTACATTCTGCCACTGAATTCATATACACACAGCAGCAGTAGTAGAATGAAAGTAGAATGTAGCCCCCAAACTATCTCACCTATTTAATACACAGTATGAAATGACAGATTATTTTTCAAAGGAGAACAAGATAGATGCCAGCATGAAACATTGTTTACAAAAGCGTCACCACTACAGCTGTCCCCAAGCAATAAAGCTGTTTATTCCAACCTCCTACCTCATGTAAACTAAAACCTTCAGTATTGAAAAACAACTTCAAATCTGTTCATGACTCCGTGACACATAAGACAACTGCCTTTCCAAAATATACAAATGTCCATTTACATAAAAGTGAACAGACTTCTAAATTCCATGTTAATATTTCCTTAAAACTAATGCATATCATAGTTTGAAATTTGATTCTGTCTCTGCACATACTGATATATTCAGAATAAAGATAAGTCTTTAAGGCTTCTTTTCTGTTTCTGTGACTATACACAAACATTTAGAAATAATTAGTATATGTGTATTAGTATATTCCTATCGAAGCTTTATACAGAAGAATAGAGAGATTCTTTTGAATTCAGAAGACATGACAACTCTTCTAAAGGGTAGGAATTAGAGTCTACATAAAAATCAGAACCAGATTAAGTAAGGATCTAAGAAACAAAGGGCTTTTAAACATGTAAATTCAGTTTAGATTTAGAAATCTGGATTTGAAGCCAGATAAGTCAGATTTAAACCTAGAAAAGACCTGTGATTATGATTCTCACTATAGAAAATTGTGGTAAAAATTTTAACCATAAAGTGGAAATCTTAAATACAGAAATAAAGAAGTTACATGCCATCATAAGAGCTTGTTTTACCTTCCCATGCCCCTTTTTAAGCATTCTGACACAAAACCATTTCTAGCAAGTCTCCCAGACTAAGATGTGCCTATGGGAACCAAGCACTGACTACCACTAGAGCCTCAGCTGCTGGAAGCAGCTCAGCAGGGTCCAGCCTGCGAGCAACCCAGCTGGGCTCTCACACTTAATGCAGATTGAGACTCCAGTACTACACAGTAAGAGATTGGATATTTTTATGTAGGTGCTTACATCATAAACACCTAAATACAGGTTTCTCTTTTTTGGAATTATCCTGAGTTCAGCAGTAGCAGTCATTTTTCCCCTTCTTAGTAGCTGGTGCTGTGGTTTTGTCTTTCAGCCTGGGAACAATGCTGATAACACCGATGTTTTTAATTGTTGCTAAGTAATGTTTACCCTGATCAAGGACTTTCCCAGTCCCATGCTCTGTCAGGGAGCAGGGGAAACCAGGAGGAAGCAGAGACAGGACACCTGACCCAAACTAGCCAAAGGGGTATTCCATACCACAGCATGTCATGCCCAGTAT
>JANHGB010035652.1:15182-32234 GCA_026283785.1 Coracopsis vasa
ACATACTTTGCGCACAGTGCAGCAGAATGCCCGGGAGAGGCATAGCCTTTGTGGAAACGACACATTATTGAGCAGACAAGCACAAGACTTAAAGCAGATTAATTTTTAATGCAAACTGGTTTTCTGCTGTCAGGAAAATCTCTGATAATACACTGTTTCCCAAACTGAAGATCTCTATTACATCCTCTGAATACATACTAACTCCAGAGCAGACAATAAAAGATTAGAGACTTGGCCATCAGACTGCAATACAAAACCATGTCTGGAAGACAGGCTTCCACTTTAGGATGCAGGGAGATGCATGTATCTAAGGGTAATCTAAGAAATAGATATTCAGCTAGAAATGCCCACAATGATCACCAATGGTCAAAAGCTAAATAAAATAAAACAAAACAAAAGATGACTGTGCAATCATGATCCAGATGTGAATACTGTGATCAGTTTTGGTAAGCAGTGGTAGCATCATCTTTAGAGGTCTAGAGGAAACGGAGGAAATTTGTTGGTTCATGACTCTTCTTCCAACATTTTTTTTCCCAAGCAATCATTGGAAACAGGATTTTGAGCTGTTTCATCAGATATACATGAGTTGAAAATAAGAATTAAATATATAGATTTAAATAACTACAGAAAAAGCACATCTGTATTTTTATTACAGTTGAGCGCTCACACAGCTCAGTGGATGAGCTGTCATTTTTGACAGATGAACCATGTTTACTTTTTATTGTCATCCCATATCCTTCAGTGTTGTAACACAAGAAAGAATAAATTCTAGTTCTCAAAGCTAAACTTGTTGCCTAGTACACATTTAATAGTAAAAACATAATCAAGACTAATTCAATGAAACAAATGGGTTTGATTAAACAATGTCACAGAGAAACACCAGACAAATCGAAACACCATTTCCCGGAGTTGTGTTCTGCTCTAGTCCTGGTAGAAATTGAATCTGAGTGTGTAATATATCATTAAATATGATTTTGTTGATAATTTCATCCGAAATACACAGTTGGTGGTAAATAGTAGGCTAAAGGGTAGGACGCTGACAGTTGCTGTCATGGGTTTGCTAACTAGGAAAGCAGGAAATTGCCAGATCTCCCTTCATTCACATCTCTCCCATGCACAGGGGACAAAGAAGAGGTATCTTTTTCCCATGGAAAAAAAAAAATAATAATCCTTAAATTCTAAACTACCTCCTACACTTTCCTGTGAGTTGAAACTCCAGTTGCATCCTGACCAGCTTTTAGATCCTCAGTTACCCGCTGTCAACTTGGAAATCTGTAGCACATTAAGAAAGCAAAAGTTGAGGACAGCCCAAAGTAAAGTGAATTAAAATTATGATAAATATTGCAAGGAATATAATTTTAACTCAATAAAACCATTCCCTTTTTTTTCAGTGCTTTAGCAGAGTTTCCATTCTGAGATGCCAGAGATAAAAAAAAATATGGAAAAGTCAGGGAGAGCTTATGTTAAAATACAGTGCACCTTGATTTTAGCACCTCTTCAAAACCTAACTCTGCAAATGGCACACAAATGTAGCATGTGGTTTGAGAAAGAAGCCGAATAAAAATATATCACATCAGTCAATCTGTATTTCAGGAAGTGATGCAATCAAAGGCCACAGCAAAGCGTGCCTCCCAGATGCCACCTACAGCATTGGGTAACTTTCCTTCAGTGTGAAACATGGTTGGGCTTAGCTACTGGTAGCACCGGTTAATTGCACCCCATGCAACCCTGCTGAAAGTTAAAAAACAACAAACAGGAGATGTTATTTCCCTCCCTCTGCAGAAGTGGTTCTGATTAAACTCCTGTTACAAAGCCCATGACAGCAGAAACAAGTCCTGCAGTTTCTGATAGGAAAACTGCCTGCTCCATATCCCACCGAAGTGAAGGGAAAGGCTGGTTTGCTTGAGAGCTGTTCGTGTTTTGGATCGGCCTCTTTCGCACCACTGGTGCTTCTCTAATTTCAACTTTATTGTTTGTTTCATTTCTCTTATTTTCTCTCCCATCAGCTGATTTTCTTTTTGTTCCTTTCTAGCCATGGTTTCCAAAACCGAATAAACAAGGAAAATGTATGGTCAGGTGACAAAACTCAGCACCTGACAGTTATTTTAGCCAATGCTGATGCAACAATCACAGCTGATAAATTAATATATTACATCACTGTCTATGTTATATTGGCTGCCACAAAAGTAAGTTTTGCATATACAGCATCCTATCACTGCATTACCTCAAACCTGATACTTTCTATGCATATCTACACCGTCTATTTCCTGGCAGAGTAACGGCTGCCTCAGAACTGTTGCACAAGCAAAGTGGATCTAGAGGAGAGTCCATTATTTGACATTACTTATCCTGCTCTCAGGATATTTGGCTCTGTTTTTCAGTTGCCCTATTCCTGTGAGGCCACAGCTTCCCACCACCGCTGCAGAAACAGTTCATCTGCTATTGCTTTCTTGCTTTCTGAGCAGGGCTGGTGGCAGGAAGCCACAATTGCTGCTTGTGTTTATCTCTCCCCATCTCACAACCCTGACTATTTGGATAGCAAGAAGCTGTGGTAACTAAGCAGCCACAAAACCTAAAAGGGACATTTCCCAGCTACTTGCACTGCTAAGAGTAAGAGCAAAACAAGTCCTTTATAAGTGAACAAGTATATTTCTTAATGTGAATGGAGTGAGAAAAAGGAATAGCAGGTTTTGTGTGGGCGCTTTACTTACATAACCTTAAACTAAATCTTCCTGCTTTAGAATAAAACCTCTTCTTCCTAGAGACAGTTGTCACTGACAAGGGTATGAGCAATAACTTCATATTCCATCTACAATCTCAAAGTAACTTATCTTGAGCCTTTCTATGGGTAGTTCAGACCCATGCACAGCCCATGTCCCTTCTTTTTCTAGAAAGTAGCTCCCATTTCCTTAGGGAGTAGCAAAATTCCTCCCTCTATGAAACAGCCAGACCCAGTTAACCCCTTCCTGGCATATTTAACACCTCGCCTCCGGAAGAGGTGTTTCAAGCAAATACTACCAGATAGTCACAGAAAACATTTGAAGGGGTAGGTTTAAAATGCAAGCTTCAAACCCAGACCTCAGCTTTGCCAAAGGAGGTAGTGCTCAGACCCAGGACTTTGGTTCAGTGTCAGGCAGGGGATCAGGAGCAGACTCTGTGTACAGACTGGGACCAGCATTGCTCCCAGACCTGCCTCCAGTGCTCAGAACACTTCTGTTACTTTCAGTTTTTAAACAAACAGTGCCAGGGACTGCAACAGTCTCCAAAAAAGCCTAACAAAATGGTGATGAGGCTGCTGGCAGTGGAATTATTCTATTTTCTATAGAAGCAAAGACAAAATTTTACCTCAGCGGTGCTCCTGAAAAGTAAGATCTGATCTTAAAAACATCACCGGGGATTTCAGGGAGCGTTCTGCTCACACATAGCCTAAGGGTTTGACAAGATCGAGGTCCCATCTTTATGCCTCAAGCACCATTATCTTCGGTGGACCTGCATTATAAACAATGAAAAGTACATTTTAAAGAAGGAGCTATGCCTGCATTCCTGCAAAGGTAAACTCTGCGTAACCTCTGTGTGTGCCTGCCCTCTGGACATCCTATAGCCAGCACAGCCCAGCTGGGCCAGAGATGATGCTCTCTGCATGGGTTGGGGGCTGGTCTGAGGAGCTGTTTGTGCATCCTTAGTTTTTCCAGCTGATGGGTGAGATTTCCTGGTGGGTTCTGGCTGCCTTTTACCACTTCAGAGCTGCAGAGCAGTCATAAACTTTAATTGCCCATTTAAGCAGGTTTTACAGTTGCTTTGTGTTGCTGGAGTGCCACAGAACAGATTGAACAAACTAGTGAAGCTGGCTCATGGTGGTTTTTGGTTTTGTTTTTTTGGGTCTTTTATTTTGTCAGGAAAACATGAAATATGTGGGCTAAAGTAATCTAAACACAGAGGTAAGTATAGCTTGTACCGGAAGGCATGTGTTTCAGTGCTGTGGAACGAGTCACAAATGAGAACCCTAATCCCTCCTGCTCTTGCACAAGATGGAGGCCCGGGTGTGCAAGTTAAGCTGGCACAGCCAGGGATCTGTCTGGGCTATGAGATAGAGTGGGAAACACAGACTGGCTGGGGCTTCCTGCTGCTCTCCTGGGGCAGCAGAAACAACCATTTGAGACTGAATCATGAGAAAGGGAGGTGGGAGAAGCATGTAAGCATCGGTGACAATGTGTAAACAGAGGAGACTGAACTGTAATGGGGAGCAGAGTGCACTGAAGGCAGCAGCAGGTGAGGGCTCAGCGGCTCAGCCCGCAGATCTGCTTCTCACTGCCTACTCATCCTTTCCTGGGTCCATTTGGTAGCTTCTCTCACCACCCACCAGGTTCCTGTTTCTTTTCAAGTCTCTCAGTTGTGGGGTGACACCGGATGCACGTGCCAAATGACAGGAGAACAGTAAACGCTTTAGTGTGGTGGAGGCCTCTAGAGACAACTTCACTACAAATAAATACTACAGTTATCTACACGCCAGCAGGCATCTCAGTAAAAATGGCTCCATGTTCAAGAAAGCTGCCTGTTTACTTTCAGGTTAACTTTAAAAATTTAATCTTTCATTTGTTAATTTAACAAAGCAGTTTGCTGACAATACAAACTATTGGTTAGAGCACTGCTTCTCAAACTGCAGCTACCAGAGGAGCCATGGAAGAGGTCAAAATGACGGAAGCTCACAAAAAGTTAATCAATTCACAACATTTTTATACTAAAATGCCAACAATTTAAGGTGGTCTGTATTTCTCTTGAGAAGCCGGTAGCATCCAGGGACTGCAGGATTTTCATGGAAAAAGACAAATCAAAAAGCAAGCCAGCTTGCAAAACCAAATAATAAATGGTGAAATGGGCCCCATTAGCAGCCCCCAGCTCAGCCCCTGTGGGATGGTGCCCCTTTGGTGCAGCACTGGGGTCTCCTTCATGGCCTGGCTTATTCCACCTTGACAAGCAGCCCCGCTCCTCCTGCTCCCTGACAGAGTCAGCCTGAAAAGTGTTGGGGTTTTGGATCCACATCTAAGTTTATTACAGCAGTTTTTCAAGCACTATTTTTTGAGTTAGTGAAACTAGTGTAAGTCAGCTGATTTCTAGTTGTTCTTTAGTAGGGATTAGAAGAGGAGAATCTCAAGTTAGTGCTAACATACTTCAGTTTAGCTTGTCCATTATGTAATGATGAGGTTTGAGGTGTGACTCTCGCTCAGTGGTAATAGAAAAGCTAAGGGAGCTTTAGCATTCACCCCCATGGCAGCTGGCAGTAACTCCCACCCGATGTGGTGCCCTCTTCCATGTCCCAAGGGCACTCACAGCTATGTAGGGCTGTGTGCTAGCCTGGCTTCACCCTCCCCATCCCCTACCACCCACATGCACTTAGATCAGCACTGAGTCTGTTCCAGGCTTGTCACACTCCTCTGACAAAGTAAAGAGAGACAAAGGGATGAAAGATGAAGAGTGAATTCGCAAGGAGGGGAGAGATGGAAGGAATACATATGTGGAGTGGGAAACGGCTGAACAGATCCCTGGCTGAAAAAAACACCCCACTGAGGTTTTCAGTTCTGTTTAAGGCAGCCTTTGGTAACAGCACTTCTATAGGACCCTGAACAGATGACGGAAGTTGCAAGGTCACTTTAAGTGAGCTGATTTCAAATCTAGCTCAAATTAGAAGGGCTGGCGGTCTGATCACTAGATAGTTATGCAACTGTCACATATGAAATCATCAGTTGGTCCTTACAGTGCATTTCGAGTGGTATGAGCTGGCATTGTAAAAGGTGTAAACCCTCTGTCTGACCTAAACCCTCTGCACAGTCTTTCCTCTGGCGAATTAATGCAGGAATAGCAGAAAGAAAGTGCATATTGAGATTATTTCCTCATTCTCAGAACAGCTCATAAACTGGTTATTTCTTCTGGAATTTTGGAAAAGAATAGCTACATATATTCTTCAGAGTTCTGTCACTTGGACCAGAGCTACCTATTGAACTGTTGTCACATGTTACATCAGGACATATGCCAACAAAATCTGAAATCCAAACAGGCAGGCATTGAAGGAACCTAGAGACTTTAGATCAAATGTGGATTGCAAACTGACAAGTTTGCACTGACACTGCTTTATATAAAGCAGGATTTCAGTTGCTATGGTTTCCAAATGGCCACAGTTTGCGAGCAATCAATAAAGGCACTGAATTAAAATTAAATCAGGAAGACTGACAGGGACTGTGCAGCTTGTGATGCTAAAGGCAAGGGTTCTGTGCATGTTCAGTCATAACTATTGGTTAGTTTGTTTAAGTCTTTGTATTCAGAGGATTTGATAATTGCATAGAAGAAATTCATGCATGCACAGGCTGAGATCACACAGAGACAAGATGATCTTTTTTTCTTTTTCCACAAACGATAGTTTGACTCTTTGCGCTGTTGAAAGGCCTGTATCCTGTTAAGCTCATAAGAGACAGCTAACTGCAAAAAACTGTGATCAAAATAATAAATCTCTATATTGCATTTTAATATTTTATTGAAGCATGATTAAATTATTTCTATTATATGTGAACTGTATGAATAATGGTTTTAAAAGTAATACAATATGGAAAATCTCAAGTGTTCTATTATTTTAATTAAAAAGGTGTAAACACCAAATACATTAAAATTGAACTCCACCAGATTTGAAAACTGATGCTCTCTATGGACAACCCCCCCTATTTTTATCAACTCCATATGAGGTGGCAAAAATACATAATTACCATTAAACTGATTTTGGGATGATGGAAGATTGTGAAAAGTTATGTTAATGGCTTATCTATCTAAAATGTCACCACCCATGGAATGGAATTACATTGTAGAGATTATACAGGATTTTTTTGTCAAAATACTTTAATTCTTAAAATAAATGACTAGCAACTAAGTCCAGAATGCACAATAAACAGACTTGAAGAGCTTTTAGCTCTTCAAAAAGGGTGCTTCTGTAAGAGTAACAGTTCAGCGTATCTTTATATCCCATGGAATACTTTTTTTCAATCCGTAATGCTCTGCTGCATTTGTCCCAAGGACAACCCTGGCCTCTACATGAGATACTTGACCTGTTTGCTTTCAGGATTTGCTAGAACAGAGGGCTACTCCCTTCACTACAGAGAGCATGCTAGATGGAAAGTAAATGTTTCAAAGGCTTCTAATTATAATGAACAGAAGTCCTATTTTCAAAAGTTATAGATACTTTAAAAAGTCTAATCTAATTAACTTTCAATTACATGTAGACTATATATCTGTGTCATTCTGCAAACAGAACGCAGGCTCCAAAGTTACTTCTAATGAAGAAGTTCTGTATTCCTTTGGGAGTTAGGCACTTAAATGCCATAGACATTTTGAGTACTTTTGAAAACTGCATGGTTCATTTCCCATCTAAGTACTGATTTCTGTGTGGTATAAAATCACCAGAATTTGCATTTCCATACTTATATTACTCTCCAAACTCCTTTACACCACTTTGAAAGCTTGCATCAAAAGTATTTTTTACTGTGTAAGACTGCAGACAGTGATCCTAGAATCATAGAAACATTTAGGTTAGAAAAGACCTTTAACTTAATTGAATCCAACCCTTAACCTAGCACTGCCAAGTCCAGCACTAAACCATGTCCCTCAGTGCCACATCTACACCTTCTAAATACCTCCAGAGATGGTGACTCAACCAGTTCCTCAGGCAGCCTGTTCCAGTGCTTAACAATCATTTCAGCGAAGAAATTGTTCCCAATATCCAATCTAAAGCTCCCCTGGTGCAACTTGAGGCCATTTCCTCTTGTCTCATCATTTGTTAGTTGGGAGAAGTCAATGACCCCCACCTCGCTGCAACCTCCTTTCAGATAGTTGTAAAGAACGATAAGGTCTCCGCTGAGTCTCCTTTTCTCCAGATTAAACAACCCCATTTCCCTCAGTTGCTCCTCATCAGACTTGTTCTTTAGACCCTTCACCAGCTTTGTTGCCCTACTCTGGACCCACTCCAGCACCTCAATGTCTTTCTTCTAGTGAGGTGCCCAAAACTGAACACAGTATTCAAGGTGCAACACAGTATTTGATGTACAATAATGATCACTTTGGGAGGATTATTCTTCACTGTTATGAGTAATATCTTTGATGCTATATGGTTGATACATGAAATTTTTATTCCTCATGAAGAAAATGTGCCAAACTCAGGCATTCCCATGGAGCCCAAAGCAGCACCTCACCTACAGAAGTGAAACAACATCCAAGGTGCCTGTTACAATCATGAAGAGTCATGTACAAAGCATGCGTATCTCACACTGTCAGAGGTATCTTGCTTTGGCAAGGCATTATTATTTCTCCAGCGTCCATTCAATGTCTGTATTCAATACCTAGAGGAAAATCTTACCTCATTTCTTTTACAGTTTAAAATGTATATGGTCTCCTATTCTGTATGGGAACTGTAATTTCTGTGTTGATGTGCTCAGTGGTTGGTTGATTATTTTTCCCAGGTCAGTTTTTTCTAATATTGAAATACTCTGCTTTCTCCTTGATTTTGATTGCCATAAAATTAAATAAGTAATTCTGACTTTTAAAAATATGTATTTTCCTTTTGTTGTAGCTCATAGATGCAATGCTATTGCCATGATTTCTGTGATATTTATTTTGGAAAGTTAGTACTTTCCAGGAAAAATCATGAGGTGGTCTTTCTAATGTTTAGATCAGTCTGACACTTTTGCTATCAGTGAAATCTTTTATCTCCTCTGTATCTTCTGAATCTCCATAGCTCTACTGAGCAGAAGTAATGCTTAAAGAACACTTTTATAAAAGCAATAGCTGAAAAACAATACAGGGAAGAAGAACTTCTCAGCAAAGCTGAAATTTGGATGGAATGTAAATACGAAGAGAATCCAAAATAGATCTCTGGTGAAGAGATGGTTACAATTTAGGTGCATTCTTTATAAGGAATAGATGATAAAAGTTCATGTGTTCTGTTTGTTCAGGGCTTTTTCAAACTACATTAAGAAAATCACTAAAGCAGTTTCTTTTGCTTCTTAATCTGCTAATCACAATGCATGTGGCACTATGCCACACCTACATTAAGATTGTGGAAATACACTTTCCAGAATATTTTTTTTCCAAGATCAGCAAGCAGCTATAGGTAGCACCATCAGAAAAAAAATAAACAGAAAAACTCTGGGTCAAACGCTCCTATGAAATGATGACATAAACACTCAAAAGAGTTGTGTTAAGATATTATAGATGAGAAGCTGCTATGACTGCTGTGTTGCTGGAGGCTACTGCCTGAGCAGTAGAGCTAATGTAAGGTTTTTAGCCTGAGATGTTGACTTTGCATTGAAATAACCTGGAATTGACCATATGTTTATCATTCTGTCAGAGAACTGACCGCCACCAGACAGGGCAACAGTTACTTTCTCTGGCAGCTGGAGTGGCTGAAGTCCAGTTGAATGAGTACAGATGACAATTCACAAAACAGGGCATTTCAAGGGACCCTTGAGATTTTAGCAGGTTTTGATGAAGCAGCTTTTAAAGAGAAGGAAGTTGGTTTGCCCATACTTTACACTTTGTACTTTCTGGGTTTGCAGTAAAACTAAACCCAAAGGTCTAGAAGATTCATAGATACTGAAAAGGAGAGTTAGTTCCCAGTTGAAACCCATCAGTAACAGCCTATAGTCTCTCTCTTACTTTCCTCTTGCATTACATTTCATCTTCCTTAGACTCTAAATCCTTCTGAGCAAGGACTGCATCTTGCTATGCAATTTCATGACATGTAACAGAAGCTGCTCATAATCATCACTAAAGCCCCTGGATCCTACTGCAGTAAAAAGAAGAAACATCATGGCCCAGAGCAGCCGACGAGTATCCCAATGATACAATTATGATAATATTTCTATCCAAAGGACAACGGACTACTTAATAAGACTTACATTTGTATGAATGTTCCAGTCTATTGTCACAGGACACAAATACTATTTTACTTTTTGTGCACAACCTTCTCTAGAAGAACAAAGTACCTCACTAAATGTGAACTTCGTCGGCATAAATAAAAGCATCTGGTTTGCTGTCTAACCATCTGGTTTGTCTAAAGTTTATAGTCTCCTGAGTGTTATTCACAGGCCCACATATGATCAAGCCTCCACAGACATTTTTATTTGGTAAAAGCTTTCCCACAGCACTTTATTTTTTCTATCTGTTTTTGATCTTGTAAAAAAAAAAAAAGTAATTTTAATACGTGTGTTGTAATACTGCATGTGTTTGTGTTTCTGTGAACTGTGCAGATCTCCTAGTGGGTAGATATTATGGGCTAGATTCTCTTGGGAACAGTGGAGGGGAAAACTACAAAAGAGATATTTGGAGATACCAGACCCTATGACTTCTTCACCACAGTCCCTGAGCAAAGGGCTAGGTGAGGGTGGAGATGTTACTTTAAAATGCATCAGCTATTATAATGTAACAAGGCACCGAGAACTGACCTCTGTCTCAGTTCAAGAGCTACAGGTAACAACCACCTTATGGATCCTGTATCAGATAGAAACTCTGTTGAGTTTGATGATCCCATGATTCCTGGCAGCATGCAGTGTCCAGATAACCTAGCTGTGTTCAGCCCTGTGTGATGAAAATGTATTTATTTCCCTTAGTGCTACAAGCTGGGCAGTCACTACATTTCACCCTCTCTGCTTCACAAACACAAGATTTTCAATCCGGAGCCTCTACAAAGGCTTGCCAAAAGAGTTCATTATCCTTCAGAGTTCAACTGCTCCAGTTTCTGAAGAAAACGTCTCAGTCCTCTGGTAGGTCACTAAGTACACAACAGTTCATGAGCTCTGATACTTCTGCCTTATCTGTCCTCTTACCACAAGCAATGGAAAATGTTTCACTTGAAACAACAAACAGATTCAAAATCAGAAATAGGAATTACCTCAGTAGAGATTAATATAACTTCACAGAAGTCTACCTCTTTCTGCTCTAAACCACGACTGATGTTTCAGCAAATGAAGTGTGTGCAAAATTGTCTATTTCTGCAGTCAATAACAATAATCACATCTTTTTATCTACCTACAGGATAGCAACTTTCTGGATGCATTACATCGAGATTTAAAGAGAAATGAAGACCTACGGATCATGGAGTGCGACACCCTATTTGTAATTTGAACATAACTAAACCAACAGGGGCAAAATGCCTGCATTTTATAGATGTGCAAAATAGGTGTCCATTTGTATGGTCCCAGATTTCTTGAACATAGAAAAGCAGAAAGGATCCCAACATGCCTGCGGAAGCTAAGACCCAGGACAACTCCTCTCTCTGCAGAAGAGTTGAGAGAGGGCATCTGGATCCCACTGGACCCTGCTGTGTTTAGTTTCTAAAAAAGGGAACTAAACTGAGCAGCAGCCTCCAGGGGCAGCAAAATACAGCAGGAAGCTTTGAGATGATGTTCTGTTCTAAAAAAAAATAATGTTTCATGTACATGATTCTATTTATTTGTTGGCTTATTTGTGTAGCTTAGGGGTACTGGGTTGTTGCCCGGTCAGCTTCTTACAGCTTTGATTCCTGTTGACATATGAAAGTGTGAGTGTATGAGCTCACGCACACGTACTTAAGAGCAGCTTCTGTGAATATACAACAGGAGAGTTTTAAGTAATTCAAATTCAGTGTCAATAAATTTCACGAAAGCCTTGTATTGCAAGAAAGGTCAAACACGGATGAGGTCATATTCCAAATCTAAGCCCTAGATTTTTAGATTTTATCCTTTAACATATGGACAGAGCAGCTAATACACTTTCCAACTGAACTATGTTAACTGATAATACGATTCTCCAGCCACTGTAAATAGGATGCATGTTGTAAATTTAAATCACAACAGATTCCAGTAATGTCAGGTAACAGAGCTAAAATAACAAGTTAATAATGTCTGTCTCTATGTTCAGATCAAAGATGGGCTTTGTATTTCTTTTGTTTATTGTACTGAAAGAGCTATACTATTCATGCAAAACTAAAGTCAAGACAATCATTGTAATTTTTCCCAAGTAGCAATGCTAAGTGTGGCATCCTGAGTAACCTATTGTATTGCTAATTACTTACATCCAAAGAATTTCAGTGTGAATATGCCTGTCACTGGGTTAATTTCTATGTTACTTGTGTTTTCAATCTCAGTGTGATATTAACATTTATAATCTGCAAGTGGGAGTCAGTATTCACACCAATCAGGATAAATCCTTATCTTCCCGAGCTTATGCTATAGACCTTCCTTAGAGAAGGGTAATTAAACTGAAAATTTTGCTTTAGATTTTAAATATTTTCCTAAGAAAAAAAGTATTTATTAATATGAAAATCTTGTGTGCTCCTTATTTGTTTTCAGAACATATTTCCAAGAGCTGGGAAGATTTGTTTTCTGGCATGCATCAAACATTTTTCCATTGGTCATAGCATTCTTGCACTAATTGGGTTTAGAAAATTCTTCAGCTGCAGCCTGGATGAATATGATCTGTGAAAAGCAAGCATCAGAAATAATGGGATCCATTAGCTAATTACACTTCATCATCAAACATGCATCAGTTGTAAAATGTAATATGAGAGCTATATTCTGGTATTCCAGATCTTTCAGGTTGCAAGAGCTGCCATAAAAACCCCACGTTATTTCCTGAAATGCTTCATACTTCTCAGTGAAGGAACTCACCAATTTTCAAAACACAGAAATCTGTACAAGACAGAAGCCTTCGGAAGCGTATAGAGATGTTTTTGCTGTCTGAAGTAGAAGTTGCAGGGAATATGCTTTGTTTACCACGTATGAAATATGAACTTATCTTTTCCCTGGTTAAAATTATCCACTGTGCTAAAAAAATCCTACAATGTATGATTTGATTGCCAATTGGGATACTTTGACACAAGGCATAAGTTTTGTTTAATGTGATTATGGATTATGTAGAAGAAATGTTTCGTCGTATGTCCTCCTAAATGCTCCTTTACTTTTACAATTTTTTTTGTTATATTCTATGACAATATATATAGAGAGCTAGCTGACCATATTTTGCCATACCTCTCACCTTTCTATTACTGTTTCAGATAATACATGAGGAAGATAATCTCACTAATTCTCACTCTGTTTTTCCATGGAGAGGATTTTCTCTCCTTTAAATGAGGAAATTTAGAGTTATATGACAACTGGCCTTGTTAACATATTGACCTTGACTCTGTTGCCTTACACTCTCAGTAGCTACATACTTCTGTGTTAAGTGGAAACTAAAATGCCATCCTCTTGGAATGTTTACCTTTTGAACTTCCATGTGAATTTGATTTGAGAGATGACAAAGTCTAAGTGGAGTCCCAACATCATGACTTCACATGGAAGTCCAGTTCCTTGCTATCTAAAATTCTGAACTACATAAAATCCCAGAAAACCAACCAACCAACCCAGAACTCATTCTCCCCCCCCAAAAAAAAATCCCCCAACAATACCCACACAAATACTTAAATAGTAAAAATCTTCAATATATTTGATTCCTGCATAGGGTGACCCTGCATAGGGTCACCACGTAAAATCTGTTAACACTCAAGTAACAGATAAGACTACATTTAAAATTCACTGGTTGCACTACCTCAGCCTGACAGCATAGGTGGACAGTGGACTGACACCCAGGTTTTGAATGGCAGTTTTCCATGGGCTCCATACTGGCAAATTTCCAAATACAATACAATGCTGCTCTGCTCAGCCCTGCTCACTGGACTCTGCTTAGTCCACTTTTGCCTGTCCTCTGCCATGCCCTTCCTGCCCTCATCCCCATGGAGCCATGCAAGCTACACAGTGTTTGTGCTCCTATCGCAAAGTGGGGAAACAACTGGAGACATCAGAGACATCCCCCTGTGCAATACCCTGCCACCATGCCCTTGGTGTTCCCAGTAAACACTAGACAGAGCAGCAGTGCGTGTGCCTGATCTGTGGGAGAATAGGTCACAGCAGCATCTTACTCACAGCCTGCTAGGAGGTCAAAGCAGCTCCAGTGGAGGAGGTCAGGCAGTGAGAGACTCTCAATCCCTTAAAGACTCACTAAATGCCTATATAAAAGATTTAGTAGTTGTAAGATACCTGTTAGCACAAAGATACACAAGAGATCATCTGTTAGCACAATACAAAATCACTGTGAAATCAAGGACTTAGACTTGAATCAAATCCAAATAGTTTTCCTCCTGTTAGGAAATAATAAAAATGCCCTATCAAGAAGGGCTCAACCCTGCCAGCTTTCTCCTGAAAGGCTCTTTCTGGTAAGAGTGATTCATCTGCAGATATGCCTTAGTTTCTTTGGGCCTGATTATTCACTGTTTTGCATGCTCAGTAACTCTATGAACTGCTACAAAGTGAAAAAAAAAAACCCACCAAAGGCTGCAAAACAAGTACCTTACATTCCACAGGTGTAATTATTTTACAAATAAAAAGGAAGTGAAGACAAGAGTTTGTAGGTGGTGTTTGGAGACTCTTACTGTTGCTTTCTGAAATCATGAATACATTACCATTTTAAAGCACTCTGCAGGGATACATAGGTATTTTGTTAGTGCTTGGACTTTAAAGTATATTATTTTAGTTGCTTGTTTGGGGTTGTTTTATTTTCTTTTTTTTTTTTAATTTCCATTCTGGTATCTTTCTTTTTCTTTTGCATACGGCAATGTTTATGATCTAATTTTCTCTTTCAATGTTACAGTCTCATTTCTATGATACATGGTTTCTAGATGCCTTTTAGCTCCTTCTCCCACTTTTATGCTAGAAAGCAAAGCAAACAAGTAGTACATGGCCTTTAACCTTATCTTCCAGGCAACACTATCAATATATATTGGTTATCTTCTTATTTTGCTAACAGAAAACAGGAAGATATGTATGTGTAGGCATATCACTGGTTTTATACACAGGTTCTTCTAGGATGAATGCTTTCAGTTCCAGGAAGAACATGCAGCAGATGAACACTCAAATGAGGACAGATTTTGAAGTACCTCAGAAACCATGCTCTTAAAATACAAGCTTTATACAAGCAGACATTTGAAACCTGCCTGTTTAATGGTGCAGTTGGTATTAAAATATGGGTCTTCATTAGCAGACCTCACAGGATGCCCACAGCAGGAGCAGATTGAGATTTGCTTTCTTTTCCTTTAAAAGTGCTCTGAACACCCAACAAAACTCAGTTACTGATGGCTCACTTTAGGGTTGATTGTAAGTCTTAGTTAAATCTTTTTTTTTGTCTAACTGGGTTAATTAGGTATTACTTTTCACCTAAATAATGGTTTTGTAATGTCTTAATATTTCAGCTCCTGCAGCTGCTTTCATTATGCAAGTAAAAGATCTCTTCTATAGAGAGACACCTATTTTTACCAAACATGTACGAGCTAAATTGGTTTTGAAATTTCCATTCTTCTGTGAAAACTAACTGAAATTGGCCAACGACTGGCCACCATTCCCCTTCCTCAGATGATGGGGAAAGAGAGGATGATAGACAAGTGTGACTGCATAAACACTGTTCCTTTGGAAACAGCCTTAAAAAAGCCCTCAGAAAACACACCACTTTTCAGGTCACATGTTAAAGCTTTGTACAATCGGGGGTTTGAGATGTGCTAAATCTTACACGTTCTGCACAGTACTACTCACTTGAATAGAACTAATCACTCAAATTGCATAAAGCTAAGTGCTTGTTCAAATCCCCACATGACTGATGACTAATGTTCAGTATTTAAAATCCTGTCCAAATACAAAGGAACTGATTGTTGCATTGGAACAGTCAACTTTCTAATTAATCATAGTAATATAAATCTCTATTGTTTAAAATATGTAAGGAGCATGACTTTGCTTCATTGATAGTGTCTGCTTTTGTCCTTCTGGAAAATTTTGCATATTAAATACCAAGCCTTAGCAGTAAAATATTTTCAGTCTGAAAGCAACTTAAATTCCATGGTTTATGACATATATTAAACTAGGAAAACAGAGATAAAAGCTCCAATTGATTTGTGGATGCCCTGAATCTAAGAATAACTCGACTTGATCTTAAACGTGATGGCTGTTGGACAATTTAGTGGGCATAGAGAATTGCCTGAATGTGCCTCAGCGTACAGTGCTAGAACAGAATATGGGGTTTAATGCTTCACCTTCTCTGGCAGCTTACCAAACTTTAGAGCTAAAAGAGCTATATATTTTGCACTGCTGTATCTCAAGCAGGTCCAGAGAGTGACAGTAAGCCTTTTAGGGAAGGCACCGTTTTGTTGTCTTTATACCAGAAGCCCAGGCCTTCTCTGAGCAGGAGCACAGAATAGAACAATATTCTGCCAGAGAAACTTCTTAAATGAAGCAGGGTGAGAATTAGCCCTTCTCTAGATATGATGGTTAGGCCTAACGACCTGTCTAAGAGCACATGAAGGTGGTAAGGTGTGAATTATAATTGATAACCCATGCTGGGAAATAGACTGACCATGCCCCTTAACAGATAGCACAACAAACAGTAAATATAAAATAAACCTGTAAATATAAAATAGTTTATATAAAATATTACTCTGTAAATAAAAAAAAGTATAGAAATGGTGATGAAGACTAGCAAGATTTTAGATTGATAGCATAAAATCTCTTTCTAATCCATTCAGAATAGCATCTAGGGCTGAAGCATGAGCATGGCATAGGAAGTACAATGTGTTCTTAGCACAAAGTCCAGCTCTATCAGCCCAAACCTGAGTGTCCAGATTAAACTGTAGTGACAGATTTTAGTGACCATTAAGCAAGTGTTTTTCTGTAGAACAAACAAGAAGACCAAGAAGGTTCAGATGATATTTTGCATCTATTTTGTTAAGCCCGAGAGAGGAAAAGCTGTGAGAAAGAACTTGTTTTTAAGAGTGCCAAACAGTGATTAGTGCTGCAGATCATGAAGCCAGCAGAAAGCAGAATAAAGATTTGACTTAGATTAGATTAGACATTAGGAAGAATTTCTTCCCTCTGAGGGTGGTGAAGCACTGGTACAGGTTGGCCAGAGAAGCTGTGGCTGCCCCATCCCTGGCAGTGTTCAAGGCCAGGTTGGACAGGACTT
>JANHGB010035652.1:37783-50385 GCA_026283785.1 Coracopsis vasa
CTTGTTCAGGGTTCCTAGATGGCTGCTCTTCCTGGTGTCACAAACCAGGAAGAATAAGTAGCTTATGTTCTCATATAAAAATGTCTCAGTCTGTTTACATGCTTAGTCAGTAATGCACAAGAATGGATGTGGATGTGACTCCTAGGTAGTAACTTCTGTACTGTGACTTGCCTTAGTATGCCACCCTAGTGTAATGCAACACATGAAGTATGTCTCCAAATGCATGTTGATGCTAGCAGTTCATATTCTTGGAAATGACTTTTGTTTTCCTTGTATATTCACCTAAAATACTGCACGAAGAGTGAAGTTCTAAGCATTACTATGGAATATTACATGTCAATGAGTACTGTCAGACAGCATGGGCTGCTTTTGTTTGTGCCTGCTCAGTGGCAAGGAATTTACCCCCTCAAGGCTAATTCCCTCAATATAGGGCTAAGTGGGTATTCAAGCAGCCATTCTGAAGTATGTATTTAAAGTTTATGTTGTCAAAACCAAATTAGTTGTGGAAGTTCATTGAACTCTTGCCATATGAAATAATAGGCAGTTTTCTGGATTAGGATATCTAAGTGTAGGAAACTTTTTTTTTTTAAATTTTTTAAAAAACATATATTCATATTCAAAATAGTATTTTGTAAATGTAAAACATAAGGATTTTGTGTTACAAATAAGATTGGGCCTTAATGAGTCATCCTTCAACCACATGCACATACAGTACAGGCACAGAGGGATGTAGACCTGGAGAACAACCTTAAGTGATTTAACAAAAATAAAAAGGAAAAATCCCTTTGGAAGCCAGACAGTTGCTTATGTCATGAGCCAGGTGAGACAATTTGAAGACCTTAGGGAAGTAGATGGGAAAAACCTGGAGGTGAAAATCTGACAGTAATTTTCTAAGATCTAGCTAGGGTGTGTGTCTGTCAAACATGAAATGTTGGGGAAGTTTCAGTTTCTTGTACACTGAAGATTTTCTTTCTGGAAATGATCTCCCAGGGACAAAAAATTAAGAGTCAGGTTCTGAGCAAGACATAGGATATGCCAGTGAAAGGCCTGTTCTGTCCCGTGAAAGAGTTGCAAGTGAGGTTTTGGATGTGAGCTGACCCAACAGGCATAGGCCCAAACCTGGACTGTTCTTTCCTTTGTTTGAAAACCAGTTTGGAGAGGAATTGGAGACGAAGCAACTGAGAGCCCAACTTCTGCTGGGTTGCTCTCTAAGTCCAGCGTTCCTGTGTCTATTTTACACTTACACTGCAATTTCACTTTTGGCGTGTGAGTACCTTGACACTTGAGATTTTTGTTGGGCTTTCTAGTGATGTGGTATTTCTTCTCTCACTTCTTTAATGGTAGGTCATTTCAGTGTACTTGGTCAACACAAAGTTAAACCAGCTTCCTTTGTGACTTGGGCTGGGGAGCTGGAAAGAATAGAGCAATTTTGCCCTTTTGCTTTAGTTTAGGAAAATAGGTGCTCATGGCTTTTTATAAATGTTGATATTTGTGATGATGTGTCTGTTTTTCCTGTAGAAAGGCATTTAAGGCATTTTCACTCAAGTGTAGTTATTCAAGAGTTACATGTGTAACATGACCAAATTCCTTCTGAAAAGGAATTCTCCATCCATCTCCCATTTTAGCTGTTGGCATCTGCCACAAAATACTGCATTACATGACCTGAATAGAAGTAGAACACTCTTCTTCAAACTCCTCATGCACCCGCTGAAGCAGAGGGCACTGTTGTATATTCTGTCACTGATTTACATAACAGGTTTTTTGTCTTACACCAAGTGAATGAGATATTCTATTCCAGACACTTGTTTTCTATTTGGCAACACGCATTGTCTGCTTTCCTCAGTTTCCCCTTTCCGCACCCATTTCTCATCCATCGAGTTCCTCAAGAGTTTCTACTTTGTTGTAGAGTTGCTCACAAATTATTCTAGGTCTTGGGGTGCTGTAAAATTGTAATGTTCTGCCTCCTAGCCTAGCTTTCTAAGGAAAAGATGCTATGCAGGGCTAAATTCAAATGTGATTACTTGAATTCCTATGAGTGAAAACTGGCATCTTCGTGGATGTTAATTAGCTTTGGCTGAGGAAAAATAAGCCTTTTAGTTGTTTGGCTCATGTGGTGACTGAAAAGCAAGGGCTCACTCATCGCTTAGGAAGCGTGTACTGGCCTGCCAGTTGGCACATACGTACCTTATGCCATTGCTTGTCCAAGAGTGATTTTTGCCTAGCTGTTAGAGCTGTCAGTTGCAGGCAAAACAGAGAGGACACAGAGTTACGGTGGTGTGAAACTGGGGGAGGCAAGGGGAGATGCAATACTTGATGCCAGTAACCTGAAGGGTAGATTTCACAGTTATGGGGAAAACCTGATGTATCAGTTTTTCTGGCCACAGAAGGGCTTGTAACAATTGGGGATTTTTGTTTTGCTGTTCTTTTATGGAAAGGCTGAAAATAAAACTTACATTGCTACTAATATATCCAGAGATGATATCTGCATGCATTCCTTCAACCAAAAGGCTCTTAGCATAATAAAAATGCTTTCTGAACTGAACTCTGAGCCTATAAAAATGCTCCATTAATCCTGTCAAGTGTTGTCATCCCCACAGACTTGCTTTCTAAATGAGAAATATCCATGGAATCAGGCTGGTGTCCTGGGTGGCTGGAGACTTTTATTCTACTGGTTAGTTACTGATCACCCACTAGAGGGCTTAACCTCGTTGGGGAAGCATAACTACTGTCAAGTTTGGAGGTGCAAGGAGAGAACCTGTTCGAGGAATTGTTTCCTTTCTTGATGCCCTGGTTCTGCAGGGATGGCAATCAAGCTCTTGTCACTGAGTATCTGCTCTGGCCAGAGGCACCCTTCCACAGAGAAATAGTTTAGTCTTCAAGCCCCTGGCGAGGTTCTTGAGCAGTTGTGGAGATGGGTCTTGGAAGAGAAGAAATGCTCATAACCTTGTTATCATCCAGTTCCTTCCTTAGTTTCACTGATGCCAATCCTCAGGAAGATCAGGTGCACACATCAAGATATGGCCTCACTTGAACTGAAAATACCAATTCAGTGAAGGCTGGAGTGTGAGCCCTAAAAGTTACAGTGTTTTCTTAATGACGACAATGGATCCAATTCCAAACCAGGGCATGCTTGTACCCATGGCACTGAAAGCAGTTATTTTCTAGCCCACTATTTATAATCCTAATAAACTGTGTAAGATATGTATAAAATTAAATCTTCTCAAATGTTCTGTTGGAAAATATGGGGCAAATTTTCACTGGAATATAGAAATGTATTAATATTGAAATGTTTAAATATTATTTTAAAAGAAAAATCTGTAGTCTAAAAATATAACAGTAGCATTTTTAAGTGTAGATCACTGTGATCTGTATTGTTTGTTTTCTTACAAAAGTATTTTCTAATGCATGTTTTCCTGCTCAGATGTTTCAGAAGTCCCAATCTGTGAGTATTTTATTACTTGCGTATATAGTGTGTGTCATTACCTTGATATAATTTGATTCTTAATATAGTCCTGTGAGTTATAGTTCAGTGTACGTGGCTGAATGATGCTTTTTCCTTATTAGCTAACAACCTTAATATACTTGGGAATGTGCTGTTTCCTACCCTGCCTTAAGGAGAGATACCCAGACCTAGCAAAGCCTCTTACTCTAACTCTTACAAAATCCCTTTGCAGCTGATGAGGTTTAGCCTACTTCTTAAATATTAGAAGTTAAACGACTAAAATACTAACATTTGCCAAATATTAATATATTAAAATATATTAATGTATATTGATATATAAAACATATATTAATATATATAAAAGACTGATAATTTCAGTTGAATTAAGAGTTCATTTATATTAATAAAAAGATTTATTTTTAAAGCTGCATATGAAGCATGGTGTGAAATGCAGTCTTGAGGAAGGAAAGAATTCAAGATCAGACTTCTCAGAAGAGTTTGAAAGAGTTTCTAAACCAGACTTAGCTTGATAGTAAGGTAGCATAGAGACTGGTAATGGAATTCGGAAACTCTAAAGCTTGGGTTCATCTCCGTTTGATCCTCTAAGAGTAGGTTTATGAGAGGATGAAATGTTGATAGGTGCCACCGTATAGTTCACAGTCTGTGAGTATGACTACAGCAGTATGTTAATTTGGATCAGGAACTTCCTTTTGCTTCTCTGGCACTCCAGAGTAGTTTTGAACCACTCTGGTGGTCTCTATCTATCCCTAGATAGTCAGAAGAAAAAACAAAGCAAAAAAACCTCTTGAAATGTGAATTATGTGAATGTCAGCTTCTCAGATCCAACTGTAATAAATTAATTAAAAGATACTCCAAACACAGCTTGGTGTTGTAACACATGTCATTTTGCAGGAAGTATCCTTGGACTACCAGTGATCCCAAGCTCAAAATAACATGAGTAGTAGGAGTTTCAATTAACATTATATGTATCTTTAAAAGGACAATTTTAATGATTCTGTTAATATTAGGGTAAAGCAGGTAAGACTTTTCTACTTTAAAATATTTTTAATTTGGGCGAAATGGAAGTTCATGTCTGTCCTTTTAGGACAGATAAGGAACATTATATGTTACTCTCATACCATTTGGTTATAGTTTATAGAGTAGCATCATTGCAGGGTCTTGCAAAGGTATTTCACTGTAATAAGCAGTAAAGGGCAGCACTCAGTGCAAGCCTCAAAGCACACAAAGGTGTGTGACGACTGAAGGAACTCTCAAACTATCATGTCGTGGCAACATTTCTGTGTCATTGTCTGCTATGTTATAAAGGGCCGATTCAATTCAACAGAGGAGTAATACTTGCAGGTCTAGTCAAAGTGTAACTAATACAGACTCTGCTGAAGAGTTACTATGCATTACTAATGAGACACATGCAGCCAGAAAGTAGTATGCAACTCTTGAAAAGCTCCTGAAGCTGTGTGTAGCTACCAAGCTCGATGTCTCCTTTTCTTTCCTTTTTTTGCATTGTATTATTTTAAATAATGCACCCAGCTATCTAGCTTTTAAAGGATTTAAACACACTGTAGAAATACCTACTTCTAAGATGCCATCGTAATCAAAGTCATTAATTTGGATAAATTCCCTATTACTAAGTTATACTGAAATGAACACTGTGGGAAAGCTCAGTTTAATGATACCGTGGAGTATATTCATGCTTCATTCACTGCTGTCCTCTTTGCAAGGTAAGAACTTTACTTCATTTTCTATATAATGGTAATTTTTACAAGGATTTGTTTCCCTAAATATCTTAATATTACAGCTTCTTCTTTTTCTATCATTACAAAGCAACTTTTTTGACCCTTTTTGGAATTCATACATAAACAAGATTTTTAACACAGGTTTAAATACTGTATATTGTCATTTTCTCACACAGGTGCAGAAACTAAAACACAGCTCTTTTTCCTTTTCTTAAGATACCTTTTTATGTCTGAATTTGTTACAAAACAATTATCTAGGAAGAAAATTTTAGATATTTTTTTATCTTGCCATTATTGTCAGATGAGTAAGCACCTAATGATCTTCAATGGGGTATGATTTTGTTTGAGCAGACTGCACCTGCCATTTGTTTAAACATATTTAGAATGCTAGGGTGAATAATAGCTCTTCTAGTTATAGAAATGATCTTATTTTCTGTACAAATGAATCTTGTAGATAGTTTCCTTGCAGTAATTATAAAGATTTCTAAGGCAATATGAGAAAAAAAGCAGGGGGTTTTATATTGTTTGTTTGTTTTATAAAACCTGAACTCCAGAGCATTTTAAATGATTTTCAGTTGAGTCTTACAAGTAACATTTGGAAAACGATTATAGCAATCCACCCTAGAGGTTTGATTCTGGAAAGCTCTGAGCACCCCTTGTATTTTATCAGTTTTGTTCTGAGCCTCTGAAGAATTATGAAATTTTTGCTTTTTTTCTTGGTAGCGCGTACCAGAACTGAGATGATGGAAACTTGATGGTCAGTACTTGAGAGTCAAATTCTCAGGAAGAAAAGCATGTAGTGCTACATCCTTTGGAAACAGAAAAAGTTTGTGTGAAGGTGCTCTGGAAAACTTAGGATCATTAAAGAACAGAATTCAATAGAGTTGTTTTAAACTTGACAAACTGTAGAAAAAACATTTAACTTGGTGACTTTTTAATCTACAGGATCTTATTGCAAGCTTTCTCTTTTGAGAAGAAATTCAAGGTAAGTTTTCTTTCTTACTTGTTAAGTCCTACAAACAGAACAAGAATGAAAAAGTGTGACACAGTGCAAATTAGAAAGTAAAATACAGCCTTGATTTTGACATGTAAAATGTCATGTACATGTACATTGGATGTAAAACACACCTTCAGAATGTTTACAACTCTTTTCAAAGACTTTACATGAAGGGCATGGGTCCTTTGTTTGAAAATTGTTTGAGAAATGGAGGTCCTTATGAAAAGTGATACTTCTATGCTGTTGAGAAAGCTTAGAGGAATAATGGAATGAAACCAGCGTGAGATCATAATTTCGAGACTGGAAAAATACACTAAATGAGTATACTTCAGCAGTTTTAATTGCATGATAAAATCCTAGCTGCTATTTGAAGCACAGAAAAGTAAGTGCTATACAGCCTTAAGATAAACATTTTCAATACAAATTTTCATGTAGAAGCTAAAATCCAAACAAAACCCAAACTAGGAAATGTTCCTGATCCCATTGAATTAAATGGGAACTATGCCATCAATTTCAATGGAAGCACCCAGTCAGATATAGCTTCAGATGTTTAATGATGTCTAACACATCTAGTGAACACACGTCAGATGATATGCCATCTCGGACTGTTGATAAAACTAAGTAGTTTGATGCCCTTGTTTCTAATCTTAATCAGAAATTTAAGGCAATAAAAGCTGGAGAGTTATCTCTTGCTATTGCAAGTACCATCATGATATATTCAAATACTTGAGGGAACTCACAGCCACTCACATGCAGCATCAAGTAAATATGAAGCTGCTTTACAACTTTGTATTCTGTCATGTAAGCCTATTTTGCCTATTTACGTTTCCCTCACAAGCTCCAGGTACCTCCTGTGCAAGCAGATACTGGAGTGCTGCCCAATTCTGTAAAATGAGACCACACGAAAAAGAAAAAGAAAGAAAAAAACCACCTTTTTAAATGTTAACCCAAGAAAGACTGCTTTGATAAAGCGATGGTAATCAGAGAGAAACACTTCTCTCTGGGGAGCTGCTTACTCAGGTTGCTCCAGGGACCTTTGATTATACAACATCCTTTTTGTTTTCTTCCAGAAATGACTTTAATGCAACTCGACAGAAAAGAGATCTCGTAACAGCTGAGGTAGGTTATACCTCCAAAAGCAGGAGGGAGGGAAAATCCTTCCCGCTTTTCTGCTCTGGGCCTTTGCTGTGCTTACAAAGGAGCCTTTGTGGGGAGAAGGGCAGCGGTAACAGGAGGACAGTGTTGCGGAGCAGCAGCTATATGCCTGCTCACCCGCCTCCTGAGCCCATGCCCTCACGCCTTCATCCTCTCTCAGCAAAGCCCCTGGTGGGTGACCCACTGACGAGCTGACTGACGCACACCATGGAAAATAAACCTGCGATTCCTTTGTCTGTTGTGACGGTGAACAGAATGCCCTGGAGAGCTGTTAGTGTTTGGTGGGAGCCATGATGGTGGCACCACCAGCAAGGATCCCTTCCACATGTGGTGCAGTGGTGGTTCCAGCTCGGCCCTGGTGCCTACCACGCTGGTCCACTGCTGCCTCAATGCTGTATCTCACCAATGTTGTGCTGAAACTTAATAGTAAACAGGGGAATATCGTTCCCCTGGTGGTACACATCTCAAGTTACAGAGCCCAAACAGGGTTTGTAACCCTGTTTGATGAGGGCAGATGGGTCACCCAAGGTGATTGCTCCTCACGGTACTGTGTGGAGCCCACAGCTGAACCACGGATGATTTTCTCTAAGTCCCTTTGAGATCCATGCGCCTCCTGGCCGAGTCAGAAGGTAGCTGATGTGAAATGCTGCACTAAGGTGAATCGAGCCCCTGAGGAAAACAGGCCCTCGGGACTGGCGGTGTCTCAGGAGGGCATTCAGCAGGAAAGTGCTTTTGCAGCAAGGGCACTCTGCTTCCCTGAAATAATGCAAAGGCCAAAAACTTCTTTCCAGATGAGGATGGCTCTGGGTAACTATCAGGGTAAATGGACACGGGTCTTATTGTACAGGAAGGGAAAGGATCCTCTCCGGCTAGCAGCAGGCCATGGAGATCAGGAATAGTTTTGGTGCGAGGGCTGTTCAGGTGGTGATTTGATGAAGTCCATTTCAAGTTGATTTTAGATGGATTGTGCTACTTGGATTCATCCTACATAGTATTTCCATTTGGAAAAGGGAAGTTTTTATGTCATTGTGCAAGGCATTAGGGAAACTTCACCTAACCCGTTCCCTGTCCAGTGCTGTTCACTTTGAGATCCATTAGTTCAAACTCCAGAAGTGGAGAATGACTGGTGGCAGGAGGGAAGAAAGAAATTAGCTTACAAGTAAAGACTTAATTTGTTTTGCTTACTCATGCAGCTGAAGGCTGGCATTTACATCTGTGGGAGCACAGAGGGTTAACTATTTTCTCATAGAACATCAGAGAAGAAGAGCTATTTAAGCAAAAGAGCCAAGCTTTATAAAACTAAAGGATTTAAACTGGCCATGAAACATTTAACTACCCAGCACTTCACCCTGATAAACTTTCCAATCAGACTAGTGAGGGCAAAAAACCCTGAGTGCTTTCAGCCTGGGATGGGATTAGTTCTTGGTAAAGATGATGCAACACGACAAGCTGCAGTAGCAGAGTGCTGAGTCACATTTAGGGCTTCCTTATAGTCCAATGTTCCTTGGTTCCTAAACAAGACAGGGAGCAAATCAGGCAGATCAGCCTCCTCTTTTGTTTGAGGTGAACCAAAATGCAATTCTGAAGGATCTCAAGGAGGACATGAAATCCATTGCAGCTGAAGTGGCCACAGTATGCAACGCAGAGGAAGATCTAGGAGAGAGGATGAAATGGATGGATATCACATCTTTGAGCCCTCCAACTATTGGTATTTGACCATAGTGAAAAGGGCAGGCGTGCTCTCTGTCCTGTTACTCTTCCTTCCAAATGTAAATGCAAAACTCAGGTGGAGTCTTGCTGGTTCATTGGTGCTGGAGCGCATGGAAAGGAGGCCATCGGTGATTCCACAGCACAGCTGTATCCTTCCATGCTTCTCTTCCCCATGGTGCTGGTTGCTGCAATCACTGTCTTTCACACTGGCTCATGCTGCCCATCCCTCCTTCAGCACCCATGGCTGTTCAATGTGCTGGCCGAGCCACAAATTATTCTTCTATATTAGAAGTCCCAACCCAGTGTTAGGCTGCAGGGCTTCAAGCTTGTATCGGCTAATTTCTAAAGCACAAACACCCTGATCTTGCTTTTATGTTTCTTTTAACAGATTCAAGCTTCCCCTGCTCGGTCAAACCTTCATGGAGCCTTGACACGGAGTCCTCCAGGAGGTCAGTGCTGTGCTCCTCACTTGCAAGAGCAGAGATGGTCCTGAAAATGTTGCCTTCCCACCAGCTTTCCTGTGTTACTGTCGGCTGTGGAAGCCCCCCTCATTGTGCCCCCTACAGAACTGTGCCCTGTCCCCTGTCTTATTTAATTGTTTTATCCATGTTAAATCTGGAGAGGGACTTTTTACAAGGGCATGTAGTGACCGGACAAGGAGGAATGGCTTTAAACTGACAGAAGGGAGATTTAGATTAGATATTAAGAGAAAATTCTTCGCTATGAGGGTGGTGAGACACTGGCACGGGTTGCCCAGAGAAGTTGTGAATGCCTCATACTTGGAAGTGTTCAAAGGCAGGTTGGACGGGGCTTTGAGCAACCCGGTCTAGTGGCAGGGGGTTGGAACTGGATGATTTTTAAGGTCCCTTCCAAACCAAACCATTCTATGATTCTGTGAAAATTCCTGTTAAAATAATACTTCCAAAATACTTTCAAAAACAGGAACAGCCAACTAAACCAATACTTTTTTTTAAAAAAAAAGTTTAGAGGTCTAGTTCTATTGCAATTTTTGTTTTCTGCCCCTTTTTATGTCTTTGGCAGAGGATGTAAGCACGTCTGAGAGGCATGTAACTGGTTATGCGACGGGACAGGGGTGTTCAGGGAATGAGCACGCAGCTGCTCCTGGAGTGTTTTTAGCGCTGTACAAACACATGAAGCAGGTCCAAGTTACAGAAGTTGTTTTGCAGAAAAGTACATTGTATCTAACTGAACTTTGGTATCCTTCCTGGAAAATATGTATGTCTGGGTAGGTGCTTTCTGTTGTGGTTTTCCATATAAATAAATATATGCAATTTTACAACTCACAATTCTAACAACACAAAGAAGTTTTCCACAGTAGTGCTGTTCTATAAACAGCATTTTCTGCTTTGTCGGTATTTTCAGAGTATCTGTGTATATTTGGAAAGCAATTCTTAAATGGAAAAAATTCAAAACTAAGCATGGAAAGGAGTTTTTACAGTGAAGGCTGATGTTCTTAGTCATTGGTAACTTCTGTGTGTGCTTAATTATGAAGGCCCTATTTTGTTCCCATTTAATGTCATTAGCAGCTTTACCATTGCATGGAAGGGCCTGTTTATGCTATTTACTTCTTGCTTTTCGCAATGCTTTTTTAATCTGTAAGCAAGATTGTAAACATTTATATCTAGGGTTTTCACGCTCCCTCAAGAAGGAAAGCAACTATCTGCAAAGCCTGATGAAATTTCGCTTTTTGTGGGGAAAGGGACTACCTTTCTTCCCCACTTTTTGGGGAACTATGGTTTAAACCCACCTCAGCAAATGATTACTAGATGACAGCGATGTTTTAGCTTCCGAACAGGCTATAAACCCCTTTAACGAAACTGCTTTTGGAAACAATTACTAACTATAATATCAAACAAGCCATTCCCATGGAATCCAGACTCTCTGATTCCAGTCACCTCTTATGCAGAAATAACCTTTTTTTTTTTAGCATGGAGGGAAGGTTATTTATAATTGTTTTTTACTCTGTAAATTATATATTCTGGACTGTTCAGAAGCTGAATATACCCTTTGCTGTAATGCTTAGGAGGGAGGAGCTGGACATATGTATAAACTGTGTTGAATTTAGTCAATTAGAATAATCTGTGTCCTGTGTATTTCAAGATCAGCAGGACTGGGATTTGGTTTCTTTACATGGGAACTTGACCTTTTGTTTGCTGGGAGGAGGTTGACCTTTTGCTCCTTTGTTAGTTTACAAGTCTCAAACCAAACGGGAGAGAACCTTGCTTCTCTTTTAACCAAGGAACACAAAGGATAAAATTAAGTGGATGTTAAAAACTGGAGATTGTTGTTGGTTAATTTTCTAGGCTGATTTAACTGCTTATGATTTAACAATAAACAGATTTAGTGTGGATCTCTCAGACTGTTTGCAAAATAACTGTATCTACTAAAAGGCTGCTATGCTTGCTTACAGGTTCATGTCCCCTGGAGTGCCTTAACGGAGCAGTCTGCACAGAGGCAGGTGACTGTGACTGTCAGTTATTTCAGGCTCAAGGAAGCAGGTGCCAAATTGGTGAGTTTTGGGCCCAAAGAGTCGAGTTTCAGCTTCAAGTGAGACTTAAGGTGTGGGTTTTTAAAACAACACTGTTAACTGCATATTTGTGATTCCTCTGTGGTAGGACTGTCATTCCACTAGTACCTAATAGGATTAAAATGATATGCATTAAGGATATATAAAAAGCAACATCAGTAATGCCTACATTTTAGCACTTGAGCTATAACAATGCATAGATACCATAACAGATAGATCACTGTCTAGTACACCAGTAGCTGGCGAACTTTTTTGTAGTTAGCTGAACAACCAAAAAGTCACTGCATTTTTCTAACAAATAGTGACTTATTTCAAATAAAATTACCACCTATGTCAGTGTAGTGGTTCCTGGAACCAGTGCAGGGTTCTGGTTTCTGTGTGTAGAGACCAACAAGAATTGTCTTCCAAATCTAAATCTTCTAAATCTAAATCTAAATCTAAATCTTCCTAGATCTGAATCTAAATCTAAATCTTCCTAGATCTAATTCTCTTGCCTCTACTTATCATAGAATGGTTAGGATTGGAAAGGACCTTAAGATCATCAAGTTCCAACCCCTCTGCCATGGGCAGGGACACCTTCCACTAGACCAGGTTGCTTCAAACCATATCCAGCCTGGCCCTGAACACTTCCAGGGATGGCGCATCCGCAGCTTCTCTGGGCAGCCTGTGCCAGTGCCTCACCACTCTCACAGTAAAGAACTTCTTCCTTGTGTCCAATCTAAACTTACCCTGTTTAAGTTTTAACCCGTTACCCCTTGTCCTATCACTACAGCCCCTAATGAAGAGTCCCTCCCCAGTGTCCTTATAGGCCCCGTTGAGATACTGGAAGGCTGCTATGAGGTGTTCATGCAGCCTTCTCTTCTCCAGGCTGAACAGCCCCAACTTTCTCAGCCTGTCTTCATACGGGATGTGCTCCAGTTCCCTGATCATCCTCGTGGCCTCCTCTGGACTTGTTCCAACAGTTCCATGTCCTTTTTATGTTGAGGACACCAGAAC
>JANHGB010035653.1:10341-29868 GCA_026283785.1 Coracopsis vasa
AACCCTGCTCACCTCATCTGTCCAGCTGCTCACCTCTGACCAAGGGAGCCTCCACTGAGAGGAAGTCATAACTTAATGCTTTGGTCATCAGGTGACCAGATCAGGAGGACACATTTCTGAGGGCTGGTTCGATGCAAGCCTTGAACCAGCAAAACCCAGGTTTCCTTTAGCAGTGTATGATGGGAAGCTGGAAATGCCAGTTCCACCTTAACTGTGTGTTGTGCTTTTCCCCCTCATTATTCAGTTTCCTAATGAACACTCTTTGGATCACAGAGTTCCCTTCTTGTTGAAGGCTGACTAATTTTCACATACCAGCAGTGCTTTATGATGTGCTTCATATGAGATTAAGTCATCTAATAGCCATATCCCGAGATGAAACCTTCCAGACCTTGCTTTCCTGCTCTTTTCCACTACCAGCTACAGCAGTACTTGAACATGTAACGGACAATGTAAAAAAGACAAAATGAAAGTAGTTTGTCTGCCAACATCATCCAATTGTATCTATATGTGGTATTTTTCAGGTGCCTCACTTTCCTCTGACTGCCCACAGGCTTCATTACTGCAACTTGCTCAGGGTATTGTGCTCTCCTTCTACGCTCGATGTCCTCAGTTATATTATCATTACCTAGTTAAATGTAGTTAGATGATGTACCAAAGAAATGTGTGGCGAAAGAGAGCAAAGCTCAACAGCAATAGGAAATGACAATCTGCATAATTTAGATAAGAAAGTCACCTCTTGAAAAACTGAAGGCTGATGTGGACTTACAAAGGATGGGCAAGAAGGCTGCCTGGAGCCCGATATTTTGATAGGAGCAGCTGAATAAACCAACCCTGGAAATTCCTTATAGATCATTGTCTGAGAGAACCGCTCCTATATGCTAAATAGTCTTGTGATATATGAAGTTCAGCCAAAATTAACGTAGGTTTGTTGTTCAAACCCCAGAGGCAGCTATAGACCCTCCTGGGCCACCTCTCTGCAACCCTTATGGTGCCAAATGGCTACAGGGTACATGGGCTGATTGTGTGGCAGGTGCTCGAGGGGCCCCAAGTTTAGCAGCAGTCCCATCTTTCTCCCCCTGGATCAAGCTGCAAAAGATGACTGAAAATGCTGCCTGATACCCTGCCTTTGGTCTGCCCAATTCCCACCAGGGCGGTCTCTCCGCTTTTCACACTTAAGGCAAGTACCGGACTGAGATCATTCAGGCAGCGAGCTGAATGACATGAAATAGCAGAGGTACCATTCATTCTAAGGGACCTCACTTTTTTTACAAACCCAGGGACATGTTTTGAAATTTCTGAGCACATATTAAATCGGTGCCTAAATAAAGAACTTTATTCCACTAAAATCCACAAGTGCAGTGGGATGGCACAGCCCTACAATCAGTAATAACAGTTTTTAAATTTTGGCTCATGTTCCAAAGTTTGGGCACCCAAAGAAATGTAAGGAACTTTCCATACTTTTTCAAAATGCAGCTATACCTAGGGGTAACATGACAGCTGCCAACAGTCCACACCGCATTCAGCAATGAAAAGCGAACATGATTACAATATAGCCATTCTGTGTCTGGGGAAGAATGCAATTTCTTAACTGTAACTGAAGCTGTTTAACTTGAAAACAATCCAAGAGATTCTTCTCAGAGTGAGGCAGAAGAGACAGGAATCTGTTGCATTACTTATTCTCAAATGAATCTTCAAAACCAGTAAGGAGGGCAGATGAAATTGCAAGTCCTAAAAAAACTTACAGTTTGCCTTTGAAGGGCCCATCAAAGTTCAGGCAACAGCCTAGTACTTTAGTATTTATTATCCTCTTTATTTTTATATTCTCAACCCAGCCTCTCCCAGATCCTCACTTCACATCAGTCATAAATCTGTCCCATCTCACTCATCGGCATTACATCTGGACAAAATTATAAAAGGGTTAATATAAACAGCATGTTTGCTGGGTAGATTGTCTCTCTGCATGTACATTCTTTCAATGCTAAAGACAATTTGAGTTTTAGTTGTACACTTATCATCAGAAATACATTTATGCACTGATTTATATTGTGGATGAAATGTTTTTTATTTGTATGTACATAAAACTTTAAACTTTTCACGTAAAGTATAGCTTTGGAATATTACTAGTGGGATATTAAGAATCAAGAAATTGAGGGTTTGGGTTTTAAGATTTCATCTGGTGCATTGTGATCAAAATAATATGTGCTTAATTATGTGACAAGTATATATGCATATATGAGTGTTACCTTTCTGGCATTTGGAAAAAGCACAGGGATGAATCTGAAGTTCATGCTTCCTTGTTGTATAAACTCGATCTGCATCTAGAATAGAACAAATTGCCAGATTTATTGTAATGACACATTAATTTTTCTTTGCATACATCTGAATCCTATGCATAAAAACATTTGTTGCTTACTTAAACTGCTCTTCTGTTAAGTGATTTGATCTACTGCTGGTGGATTCGGTATCGTTTTGTTTGGCCACTTAATCTGATTCTTCATTACTACAGAAAAGATACAGGAAAGATCTGTCAACATTTCTTGAGCATTTAGTTCTGCAGTGTGAAATAATTGTGGATATAGCGGCAGTTGCAATCCCATGAAATCCATCCAGAACCAATGACGCTTGACTTGACTAAGGCCCTTGTTCAGTCTCCAGCAAGGTGGAAGATTTCAGCTGAAGACTGGCTCTGCGTCCAAACTGGGACCTAGTCTGTCCCCCATGTCCTAGCTCCATGTCTGAGCTGGGATCAGCCTATTCCCCATGTCCCCATACACAGGCATCCCAGTTGTAACGACAGCAAAAGTACTGCTGTGAGCTCATCTGCTGGTGACAGCTTCTGAGAAATTTGGCTGCAGAATCAAACTGGGGAATCTGAGTAACATGTAAACTGGGTAACAGGGTAAGAAGGACAGGAAACTGCAAACTGAAGGAGGAAAGGTGAGTTTCATGGCTCTGTGGGCTCTTCTGGGCTAAGTGTCCATCCTGTGACAGACTGCAGAGATGAGCCTCTTTGACCCCCTGACACTTTGCACCACCCAGGAGCCTTCCTTTGCAGCTCTGGCCTTTGCTTTTCAATTTCACCTTTCAGCCAGCTTTACTGCTGCCCGAAAACAGACCTCAGTTACAGGATGACCAAAGCAATAGGGCCTGGTTTATAGGGGGGAGGTCAGGTGCTGTTAGATAAGATTGTGCTCAGGGCTATATGACGGGGCAACAAGGGTTCAAGAAGGTAAAGGAGGGAAAAAAATCACTGAACAATAAAGAATATGGAGAAATAAGATGAGCATGTTTAATAGGATTTTTCTTCCTTGAACCTCTTAGCAGATGTTAATGAGCATACGGAGCTGATGAGAGGGAGGATTAATGAATTCCAAAGGGGGCGTTTAACTACGGGGATTAGGGAAAACAAAGCAAAGAACCTGCCATTTGGAGACAGATCTGTCTTTTGAGAAGAAGAGACAGAGTCTTTGTAAAACAGCAAATGCATGTCCTCACTTACCATCCTGTGGATGTACTTAGTATGTAAGCCGTGTTCATCCTTGTCCAGCTGGGATTCAGCCCCTTCCACATCCTGTTTGTATTTTGGACTGATTGCTATGATTATCATCACCGTCTTCTGTTAGGGAAAAAAGCACTTTTATGAAATTGGGAAATGCAGCGTGTTTGGTAGAGGCAGATCGGAAATCTGCCAGTTTGTGTTTTAAGTGATCTTTATGTTCTTGGCAAACATGAGAGGATCTCATTCATTCTGGCAGGAAATAGAGGAGAACTCGTGCACTCATTCTCCTCATTATTTCTCAAGATCTCATAATATAGAAAATCTAAATGTCAAGAGATATATTAGCAGCTACCAGTTTACAGTTGGAATCCCTGTCATAAAAAGCTACTTTTTATCAGTGTAGAGTGTCTATGTACGTACACAGAAAAGTTTTATCATATATTCAGCCCTAAATGTTTTCCAACAGCTTATGTTGGAAAAGTGCATCTTTTTAGCTATGTAAAAGTGCATCTATTTAACCATCTACAGCTCTTTATGTATAAAGCCACTAAAGGCAGTTGTTTATGGAAGATACCTCTAGGGCTCTCAGCAACAGAAATGACAACTGTTCTTGCTGATCTTAGTGGTGGAGAGTGCAGTGGGAGATGTGGGCACGTTTAGGGGTACCTAGCAGCTTTGTCCCACCTTGCTGCAGTGGGCTGAAGGCAATGCTCCTTGCTGTGCTGGGACAGCCAAGATCCTGTTCCACCCCAGGCCTCCACTGAGCTCAGGTTTCCTCAGAGGGTTCATCCTTCATCTCTGGGAAATGCCTCTCCTCCTTAACGGTGAGCCAGTGAAGAGACTCAGCAGATGAAAGCCTCCTACTTGTGTTTACCTAGGGCCTGTCTTTCATCCTCACCACATCACGCTGTGTAAGGCTTCCAAGTCTGTGGCTCATAGTCAGCTCGGCACCTAATTAACTCTTTCCTTCTGTGCAATATCAAGGGAATTTGCCTCACCACAGGGTCAAATACAGTAAAGAGCCATTATCCCTTACACCAACTTAACATACTCCAGAATTACTTTTGCTTGCGCCTGACATGCATGTAAGCGCTTACAGATGTTGAGGGTTTGCAGAGACATGCCCAGTTGCACACATCCCCCTGCTTGTGTCCAAGTAGTCCCTTCTTCCACACGCATTTAAGGGTTTTAAAGTTAGAAACTGCCTCCACAGTCAATGGAGCAAAACAAACATTTCTGGGGTGTGCAGCCAGAGAAGTATCCTCATGTGGAGGCAGGGAATCACCCTCTGCACACACTGGTCTCTCCTACTGACTGTGGAGGAGTACCAAAGGAGATCTGCCAGTTTGTATTCTAAGTGGTAACGATCTTGGCAAAAGCAAATTCACCCTGCCTTCTAGTTTCAGTGCCTCCATTACACATGGTGACCCCAAGCCTAATTTGCCCTGATGAAAGCCTCAAAAGGCCTGACTGCATTGCCACAGCAGAGGCCCCAAGCTGGTTCTGCATGGTAGAGCACCTGAACTAAAGTGTCTTGCTAGACACCTTTAGGAAACCTGTGTAGTGCTGTCTCAGATGGTGAGGCTTCCTTGCTCAGGTTGGGGAGAGCCCACCACTTTGTCATCCTGTTTGCAGACCATGGAAATAAGCCCAGTGTGAGACAGAGTCCCAGTGGCTACCCAGCAAAGCACAAATGAACTGAAACCACCCCATGACGGCATGTGTCGAGTGACATAATTGCCAGTTTGTGTCTCACTGTGCTGGAATAATGGGACCACTTGGCTTGATCCCAAAGGAGATGTGCACTCACTGCTTAGCTGAACTTCAAAGGAAGATGTGGCTGCAGGGGACTCCACTGGCAGCAACATAAATCTCTATTTTACTGCTTGGATACATACAAAGTGATGAGAGGAAATTTATCATTTGACTCACAGAATACCAATTTCAGTTTACATACAGCATGGCTTATCCAGAAGAACCCTTTAGTATTTTAGACAGCAAATAAAAGCTACAGGTGAGAAGCAGGATGAACACTAGCCCTACTATGCAGCCTGGGATGTGAAATACAGATATCATTTTAACCAAGCATAGATAAACCCCACTATTTAAAAATGAGATGGAGAAACAACTTTTCCAATGGCAGCTTCAGGCTGAATGTTAACAGCCAGCATTGGAATTTGGCAGGAATGCCAGAACTAGCACTTCATTTCTTCAAGGGCGAGCTTTGGGACCATAAGATACATAAGTGAAGATTTGTCTGTGTTCTCTCTGCAAGGCCTCTGCCATTTCTATAGGGGAAGGGAAGATGATAGTAGGGTCTTGCATTTTGATTCTGCTCCTATTGCTATTAGAATAATTCAACCATTTTCCTAAGGTCACCTCTGCCATGAACAAGGTTAAATTGCCTTTACATACATCACCTAGGTACCGCTCCATCCACTTAATGATGTCAATACCTCGTACCGTATCCTCAAATATATCAATCTGCAAGAGAATGAAAGTCTGTGATGAGCATCCTTTCACATTTTGTCCTCATTTGATGGCACTGAAAAGGCACCTGATCTTTTCCCTAGCTTCTAACTGCATGCCTAATTCCCTTAGCAAAGAAACACTTACACACATAACTTCTCCCCTTTCCTAGAAGCCCAGAGTTGAGCTGGATGGGCACTGTAGGCAGGTGGAGGGGGGATGCTTGCAGGCACACCGCTGGGCTCCTAGTGAGCCAAACACTCAACCAGGCACCTTGCCCTGCCAGCTCCCAACTCCCAGGCATTTTTTGCTCAACAGAACAAGAAACAATCACTGCAGGTGAATGTTAGATATGTGATGCTTGCAAAATGGCTTTTTTACCTCTCTAAACACCTCACAAAGGTGGATAGTTGTCCACATTCTCTATCTGTACAGCTGCAAATGTCCACAGTTTTCTGGCTGCTATGGTATATATTGGGTGTCAAGTCTTAGATTCGTATTGAACTAAATTTTCAGTGCGTGTAGTGGGAAGTCGGGCAGGTCACTGATACTGGTAATCCAGACTTCAGCAACAGCAGAGGCAGAGGACTTCATAGGACTGAATGCAATCAATGCCACTCACTTCCCAGAAACTGGGAATCAATGACTGTGACCAATGCAGTAAGTATTAACTTCAAGCTTTTGATAAAAAGTCATGTTATGCTCTTAAGTCTTTTTCCCCTTTTGTTTCCCTGCTTTGGGGCCATTTTGCTGTATTTATTATTCTGCAGCAGGCTCCAAGAACTGCCTGTCCAGCAAAGGTGCTATTAATGAGCCTTCTATTCCATACCTCTGTGGTGCCCAGAGCTTTCTTATGAATTGGTCATAGTACAGAACTGCTGGAGAGAAGTATAATTACAGTCTCTGGAAAAAAATCTTTGATTTATGAAAATAAATAAGCTTGTGCAAAGCCCCCCACCAAGTCTCATTCAGTTTAATGATAGACACTTGCTTAAATGCTTTCCTGAATTGAAGCCAGAGTGAAGGTTGAGAGGTCAGATAGCATATGCACTTGAAATAAGAAAATATGAATCAAGATTTTGATGAACGTCAAATCCTAGAGCCTCCGTGGATGGTTCCCTTAGAGAGGGCCATTATGATGAAGTAAGCTCATGAGAAATTAAATGAAAATCTGGATGGCTTATGGAATTAGAGAGTTGGACAGAGACCTTTTCAGGCCAGTGAATTTAGAATCCTTTTTAGAAGTATAACAAAGCAAATGAAACCACGAGACAGGCTGTTTCATTAAGCTCTGTGAAATACATTGATTTTAGATCATTTTTAGCAGAAAGGTATTCACATGTGAAGAACCAGCGATGTAACAGCATCACAGAAAAAAAGCTGGGATTAGACGAACATGAAAACTGACCTTTTTAATATTGATATTACAGATCAAATATGAGACAATGTTAATGGAATAGCTCACAAAACTTCATACTATTGCCCGTCTGGTATCTGGTGTCACTAAATGAAATTTTCTAGGGTCATTATTAAAACACATTTAAAAGCATGAAAATTCAGTTAAAATATGAGAAAATGAAAAGGCAAATCATTTAAGTTTAAACTTTTAAGGTCAAGGCTAGTTCACCTCTTTGTACCTTCTTTAACCTACCAAATACAATGATAAACAGAAACACGTTGAAGTGGACAGTGTATTACCTCTGCTTTTTACAAAATGTCCCTTTCCTCTGCTGGCTGAAAGTCATTTTCCCCAGAAGGAATACTTACAGCAGTTTGAAATCCATTTACAAGCAGGAAGTTCACGAATTTCATAACCTCCACTGCTGTGTCCACCGAATAGGTTATAAAGACCTTGCCTAGGAGAAAGGATCCACATGAATATGCAATGCACTAAAATACAGCATTTGGAGGGTGAGACTTTCAGAGCCCTTCCCTTCCACTGCGCTGCAGGTTCTGCCCACCTATGTCTCTTCGGATTTACAAAATGGATGGGAACAGCGCAGTGGCTTGGCGTTGAACTCAACCCACTGTACAGAAACCTTCCTCTAGATTTAAGCTCCTACTGCCTTACTGCTGGCAAGCACCCCTGTGGAAGATGCAGAGGATACCATCACTGTTGCTCACCCTGCCCTGCTACCAGAGCTGCTTCTTCCCAGCCTGTTGGCATATGTGAGGTTGAGTCCTCATTTAGAGCTCATGTCACTTGCACTGTCTCCAACCAGCACAGCTTTCCCCCAGACCTCATCGATCTGACTGACAGCTGGAGGAGCTCTTATGCATGCAGGATGGATGGCTGAGGACAGCAACGTCTTCAGCTGAACTTACCATTGTGGAAGGAGTTTTCTTACTAACTAAGGAATCACGGACTTGCAGTCAGGGTAAACCAGCTGGCTAATCTAATCCAGCTGTGCCTGTATCACAAATGACACAATTTTATCCAGTAATTCCTGTATCTAGGACACACTGATAAAGTAGGGTCTATCCAAGGGTGGTGTCTGGTGTCATAACTCACTCCTACAGGCCAGACAGATGCAACTCTCTGGACTGGAAAGGTGATGTGAAAAATGAAGAATAAAAAAGCCCCTCAAAACCTCAGGAGAGATGTAGAGTGCTCTTAGCAATGGCATCTGCTGGACAGCAGGGCATTAAGAACGAAGGCAGTTTTCTGAAACCTGACTTTCCCATAGGAGTTGAAGGGTGAAAGCCTTTCAGGGGCTGATGCCAGCGGAAGAAACTCAGCCAGTGCCTGTGCTGCCCTCAGCCCTCAGTGTTGGGCTCCTTGCCCAAAGTTCTCTCCAGTCACCAGGTCAGGGAGGAAATGAGGTCGAAACTCAGCAACTTTGTCTGGTTTGAGACAGGCTGAAACACTTTATCCCTAAGGCTTTGTTTGTTATTAGTCCTTTACTGTAAGCTTCAGTGCCTCCTGCCTCAAAGGGACATCCTGTTTAGCAAGAAGTCATGAAAGCAATCTAAATGGTATTTATTTTTTGTAAACAAAATAACAAGCAATTAATGACAATTATGTTTTCAAGATTCAAGGAGATAATGCCATCCCTCCAAACACAAATGCTCACAACCTACAGATGCGATGACACTCAGTATTTTCTGTTGTCTTTGTGTCTTAATGTCATTCCCCCCGCCTCCTCCCCCCTGGAGCGTTCCCACCTAAAGCTGTCAGGCTGCGCTGTAAAATCTTGCACAGAACAAATTTGCTAACCACTTACGCAACTCCTCCGGCAAATTGCTGGTTCTCAGAGTTCCCTTGGCTGCAGGGTTACTGAGAGGTCTCGGGACGGCAGCTGGAGATGGAAAATTGTCACAAGGACAGCAACATGCTTCATCTGAGCCACATGCCTTGGGGGGCAGCTGGCCGTTAGGTAGCTGGTTGTATAGCTGGTTTCTACAAAGAAAAGCAAGTGAGGACTTAAGAGTATTTCTTTTCAGGCAAAATGTTTTTTTGCGTATCAGCTAGGAAAAGTTCTTGTAGAAATGCTTTGCTCGGCATTTCTACTTAGTTATTACAGCATCTTTGAACGGATACCTTGGTGACAGTCTACCACAAGAAGCAGTTTACTGCAGAAGCAACATTTGCCACAGGAAGTTAAGTGCACCTCACAGCTGAAAGCTGTTCAGTTTGCAATCAGCAGAAGCAAAGGCTGTTTCTGAGCGAAACATATATGCTGTGTCATGGATATTGTTATGCATGCATGGGAGCAGGGAGGCACTTGTGTAAACTCTTCCCATATCTAAAGGGTTCTTCATGGCACCTCTGAGGCTCTCAGGATGCCCTGTGCAGCACAGGAGGCACAGTGCAAGGTGAGAATTGGGGAAAATGAAGGTCCAAGGGCACTCCACCTTGGGCACTGGCACAGCTTGGAGGGTCTCCAGTTTTAGACAAAATTCCAAGTTTGCTAAAGGGAACAAAGTTAATTTCCTGAGCAGCAACAGCAGACAGAACAATGGTTTCTCATGTCAGGGATCTGCGCTCCAGACTTGCAATAACGTTGCCTAACATCTTCCCCATTGTAACAAGCAGAGAGAAAGGGATGACTTTAGGAACATGAGCAGTTCTTGTCCTACTACACTTTGGCTTTACAGTTTAAGTCAGTAGGAAGGGGAATCTATTGAGATTTTTATGTGAGGTGTGCTTTGATTCTGCTGGGTTGAATCTGTCGGACAAGTGCTAGGTTTCTCTGACAGCTTTTCCCCACAGAGCAGTGATGTTCAGTCAATCAAGCCCACTCTCTTTTTTCTCTTTGCCTTCCTTAAATGAATGATGACAAGCTGGTCACAGCATGTTTTCTGTTGTCACATTAAGATTTGGTTTATTCATTTTGGTACAGATGTTTTCTGTTACAAAAGACTCTATAGGCAAATACTACCAACATATAACTGCCATTCCTGGAATCAGAACGCAAACACCATGCAGGCAGCCACAGGACAGACCCCGTACATTCTGGATTTGTTTTAGCAGAAGAAAAGTACCAAGAAAAGCAACACATACCTCATTGATGGCCACAAAAACCTATCATGTGCCTAATTTACAGATCTTCCCAAAACTTCACCTTATCCTAAAAATATGCCAAAAATCAGGAGCCTGTTTTCAAATTTTACTACTGCAAAGGGTACCCACTCTTCCTTAATATTTTTACATTTCATACAAGCTCAAGTGCAATTACCTGTCCTGCAGGTACTGCATTATCTTGCTGTCACTTTTCTGTCATAGCCAGTAACTTTTCACAGGCAGGACAGTGTGATATTTCAGTCACCAACCATCCCACCAATTCTCCCAATTTTCTGCCCGTGTCATGTTAAGTGCACATTTTAAAACACAGATGCCTGTAAGTTTAGCACCTCTAAAGGTAATGTGGCACTTAAATAAAAACAGCCTGATTCCAGATGTCCTCAATACCTGACGCTTCAATTTGTCTTTAGCTAGCTGAGTCTGGAGTAAACTCTGCTTGGATAGTATTTTCCATCTGTTAATGACATACTTAGAAGCAGGGAGATATAAGGCCTGGTAAATTAATATTTGAGAACCAGTAAAAAGCCCTGGATACAAAGTGCTAGACTTGTGATGCTTTACTACTACATGAAAAATCATAGAAAAAGCTGCAAACAGCAACGCGGAGATATATCAGCAACAGATGGGATTTTCTCCCTTTTTCGTAAGAACGAAATCACTGGACGCCAATAACTGAGGCGTCCCAGGCTGGTACAGCGTAAAGCTGAAGACTGTGGTAAGCCACCGAATTGACCTTTGCTCTCAAGCAGGATAGCTCTAAGGTTTCAACTGAGATATTTTTCAACCCCTCATCCCTTTAACCTTTCAGCATTTATCTTCGTTAATGGGTGCATTTCAGGGTGCGCTGTAATAACATATCAGGTATCTGGCTTTGAAGTTCTCTAGGGTAAGGTCAGGACCCTGTTGGGTGTAAAACAGCAAATAAAGAAAACTACCCAGTGTCTTGCACGTACCCCTGCAGCCCAGGCACGCTAACATTACAAGGCTTCAGAATGCTAACATTACAAGGCTTCAGAATTATTGGTTGAAAACCCACAGTCAGATCAGAGGAGCTTCCACTGTGCACAACCCCCTCTCCGCGCCTCCCCCTGCACCGAGGGCATACTTACAGGAATCGAGGAGGACCAGGGGAGGAGCATGTCCTCTGGGGCGGTCGGCCTCTGGTGCCTTGGGCAGCATGAAGGTCCGAGTAATTTGGGATGACTTGCTGGGCCGGGCGGATAACTCTCATGCAAGGTCCAGGAACAGGAGGAAGCGGTTGCGATGCATGTTCAAAATGTTGGTAAGGCGCTCTGCCATCTGGGAGAGTGAGAAAATAAAGGCAGCAACTATCATTTCAGCTACTACATTTTTCCCTCAATTTATGTTTATTCCTTTCCAGGCACGTCCTCCTCCATGTCTTGGGAAACCAAGCAGTTTGGAGGCATTTGCAGGTATCTTGGCCTGAAAGAAGCCAGATTAAGGAACATTTTACAGTCTGAAGTTTCCAATTCCCATTTGGCAAGGTTCAGATCCCCACCCTCAGCTGGGCTGCTGGGACAACTGACAGTTAAACACTCAGGGCTGCTTTGTCCCTGCACTTACCATGCCTCAGTGCTCTTTGGTTATTTTTATTTTTTTTTAATTTCTTTTTGGCAATAACTTGTGAAAATGAATCATCCCAACGTTCTCATGAAAGCAGATGCAAAATCCTGGAACAAATCAGTTTGCAACACTAAAGCTAAACAGGCTGTGATTATTGTAAATGAAAGCAAAAAAAAAATAATCTCTTGGTTTGTTACTTCACCCTGTATGAATTTTCTGCCTAAGTGACCTTTTAAAGCCTTGCTGCTGCTCCTGTTGCCATCCAGGAGGCTGCAGGGAAAACCCAAAGTAATAATTTTGCTCAAGTAATTCTGAAAAACCTTACTGTTGTTGGCCACACACACGTAATGCTCTTTAATAACTAACGTACAGTGGAACTGTTGGCATAAACTGAAAGCAATGTAAGCTGTTTGTTTCCCCAAAACGGGAAAACTACTTTTTTTCTCTCCCCCTGCTCCAGTCTTTCTGTGTGCAGTTTTCATTAGGCAGCAGCTCTGTGCACTTTCAAGCTGCTGTGCACAGATCAAAGTCCAGCCTGGCAAGGCTTATTAGCACTGCATGATGATGGTGTTATGAGCTCGCTCTGAAAACTGCAGTACTCAAACGCTTTTCCCTCCCCAACCCCTGCCTGTTTTTTTAAACCCTTTTAGTTATTTTGTGGTCATGCTTTCCTTTCCCTAGCAGCCATGAGGACTAGATTGTTTTTAAAAAGGGGAGGGAAAAAAAAAGGAAAGAAAACAAAGCTTTGATGAAATAGTCCAATTCCAGGAGCAAGTACTTTAAAATAACCCAACCCCACAACTGCAAAGAGATTCCTGATGAAATTGTGAGTCTGCAATAATATTGAGACTCACATTTGTTGACATTGTTTTAAGAGATTTTCCTGCTCCTCCTCTTAACTATATGCAACAGGACAGAGTGGGTTGGAACTAGATGATCTTAAGGTCCTTTCCTACCCTAACTATTCCAGGATTCTATGACAGAAGATGGGAGAACAAAATTGAGTAAATATGGTCTCATGGGTTTCTCATAACCAGCTCTAGGAAATGTGGTGGGGATCTGGGAGATTCAGTTTGGTTTACAGGTTTTTAGGCCAATGCTTCCCCAGCTTCCTTTGGATCTATCTGATAACACAAGTATTTTAATGGATGCAACCACTGCTGTGCAGAAGCACAGCAAGGGCAAGCGTGCATGCCCGATCACACCAACAGCTTTCATATATAAATATCTGAAATAATGGTCTCTGGGCACATAGCATTGCTGCAAGGATTTCTTTGACTTTAGAAGCAGTTTTGCTGTTGTATCTCAAATAGCAGGTGTCTGGAGCCAGCTTAGGGCCTACGGGCACAATTGCTATTCCCCGGGAGAGGCATGTTGCAACACACAAACTGCAGAGCTTTGTTGTGGGTTGCCACTGCCCAACAATTATCTGAAAAGCAAGGAGCTGTCAGGAGGTGATTTACGCGGTACCAGGCATGCGAGAAACAGGAGTACAGTTGCCAGCTTCTTGGTCCTGACCAAATGTGCTCCAGCCATCTGAGTTTATTTTCTTCTTTTGCCCTCTGGATATGGTTGAATCGGTAGTGATTTTTTTTCTAAAGAAAGCCTTTCAGAGTTCCTGCTTAAAACCAAAATGGCCTCATTCAGTAAATGTCCTACTTCTCACGATGTCCGCTTGCAGAGGAGGTAAATGGAGGTAAATACTGCGGGGTGTTGTGCAACCAGCTTTTTGTCTGCTTACAGCTGAACTGAAAGAAGGTACAAAAAGAAAACCAGAGGACATTTTGCGAATGTTCAGCTGTAGACATTGATGAAAGTCCATTTGTAGCCCCTTTATGAAGTCCCAAGATCAGTGGTGAAAACTGAGGCTCTGATACCCTCTCTCTTTCATATACCTAATTATAGCACATTGCTGGAATAACAAAACTCCTTAAACAGATGTAATTTAAATGCTGTGGAGTCAATAGAAGGTTTAAAAAGAAAAAAAAAAGGTTATAAAAAAAAAGGTTATAAAAAAAAAAAAGGTTATAAAAAATAAAGGTTATCAGAACAGGCCTACAGCTTTTCATTACAAAGCCAGCCCAAAATGGGCTGGGGTCTCATGAGTCTAATGTAATATAAATTATATTAAAACAATGATATTGTTGTTAAATGTTCAAAGCTCACTTCATAACAGATAAAAATCTCAGAGGCTGAAAAGGAATACTAATTAATAGCAGGCTGTAAACTGCGTTGTAGTCTCCAAGAGCCAAAACACCCATATTGACAGAGTCACATCAGCATTCAGTGATACAATCACCAGCAGCTGAGAGGGCTCCATTTTAAGTAATGAGCTTTCATTTCAGCTGACAACAGAAAAAAAAAAGAGGATGATGGATGTCACGTTCTTTTCACATAGAGATAAAACACATGGGTGAATTTGGTCATAATGCTGGGAGACACTATTTACAGAGATCAAGGGTGACCTCCCATCCTGATCCTGGAAGGAAATTCTCAACTTTGGGGATCCAAGTAGGAGCAAGGAGATGTATGAAAACAACAGGAATTAGGTTGGTATAAGAGGCTGCTGCATGACTGATGCAAGGAGGAAGGAAATGACTAGAATATGAAATAACAGCAGGGAGAAGGCTGGTTATGTTCAGTGTGACCGACAAAGGCCAGTTTCTAGGCAAAATCATTAACCTTCATTTGATGAGCAACTGTGACCTCTTTAACTTTTTATCTAGCTCAGAGGTTCTGCATCAGAGAGTCCAGCTGAATAACCTGAAAATCTGGAAATGCAAAATGGACTGCAAATAGATGTTTAAAAAGGTTAATCATTACATGCCATGCATTGCCATTAAGTACAGTAGGAAAACATCAGCTTGGTGAATGATAGCTGTGATACAACTGAAAACCTCTGGTGGCATGAGTGGTGCTACTCACATGGGCCCTGGTGGTGCTGCTTTGCCAGGCAGCGGTGCTCAAAGCAGCCATGGGCTTGCGAGGAGGCGCTGGGATGGGGCAAGTGCTGGCACATAGGGCACTGCTGATGCTCAGGTCCGAAAAACACTCTGGAGATCAGTGGTCCTGGAAGGTCCTGCGGGTTCAGCATAGACACCAGCGGTAAAGGGGGATCCAGGTGCCTGATGCCCATGACATCTCGTGACTGGGAGTTGTACCCTGTGTCCACGGTCCCCAGCTCTGCTGGGGGTCTGTTTCCTGAGTGTTGCTGTGACCGTGAACTCCCCTGGCTGCTCTCCTCCAGTGAGTCCTCAGGAGCATCAGACAAGCTTTGCTCTGATTTCCTGGAGCTGTGTCCAGTGTCAACTGAAAGCTGTGATCTTGACTGCATGCCTGATTTGTCCACAGCTACAGGATGCACCTTGGAGGCAACTACTCCAGCTATTGATTCACCGGGGGAACAGAAGCGCCCATCTGCATCAGGATCGTTGTATCTGGACCACAAGCTGCTGTCTGGCTCCGTGGATGGCACTGACTGATGATGTGCTGGTGCTCTGCAGAGGCATGATGCACTGGCCATAGGCTCAGGTGTTTGAGCGACACATGGTCTCTGGGACTCCTCATCCTTCGTATCCTCTCCAGAAGACTGCAAAGCCTTTTCCAAGATATGTTTGGGAAATGGGGACCATGGCATGGATTCATCTATTTCAACCGGTATGCTCTGACCCACAAAAGTGCCTGAAAAAGTAGAAGAAACACTGTAGATGGACAGCCACACAGACAAATGCCTGTCATTAGTCCTCACTCAGTGACTATAAGATGGAATACTGAAGACCAGTATGTATTCCTTATATTCCTTCCAATATGTATTCTTTGTATTTTTGTGGTTTTTAAAAAGACAGGAAGAAAGCAACAAAAAAGGTCTGTTTGAATTTTGGCAAAGCAAGAGAATAGAGGGTTAGCTGGAGTGTGGCTAGCACAGAGTTACGTTTTGGACTAACCTGACACAGAGGCCATTTCCATGTTTTGTAGTCACACCAGAAATGAGAGTCAGCTGCCTTACTGCAATGCCAGGATTTTCCAGCAAACTGGAAAACAAGAGAAACAACTATTGTGAACATGGTACAGTTTCACATAGGCAATAATCCTAAAATAACTCCATCTCAGAGACTGGAAAAGAAATACCAGTTAGAGTTCTGGAAATCGCATTGCGCAAAACAGATGCTTTTATGGGATTTCTGGAACTTAGTGTTCCTGTTCAGACTGGAGGGGGAAAAGCACATGAACTGTCTCTCAGAGGTAATTTCTGCATCTGACAAAAGAGCAGGCTGCTTAGTTCTGGAGGTTTGGCTCTGGCATATTCCAGAGAATACAATGACTTGCAGTTCTACTCTAGACCTTCTAAGAATAGCTTCACATTGATGCTTCAGCTCTAAACTTCACCACACACCCAGCTGAGTAATTTCACTCCAAAGCTTGCTCCCAAGAGTTGCTGCTTATTTTATCAAATCACTTCATGCTTGAGCCATTTTTCTTCTATCACATTGGAGAAGCTAAAATCACCAGTAGGATAGTTATTAGCAAAGAATGGACTAAGCACTCAAGCAATGGGAATGACCACTGGTAACGGAATCTGGCTTGAAAGCCTGATAAAAAGAATCAAAATAACAACACATTTGAGGAACTTTTAGTAACCCAAGGATTTCTCCGAACTTCAGTCCCAGTAGCTTGAAAAGAAAAGTCAAACGAAGAACACATTCAAACGACCACAGTATTAAAAGCAGTTGAACAAGACCACAGAGAGGTATAAGGCAGTGTCCCAACCTTCAACCTGCCTCTCACAGCGAGTCTGTAAAAGTAAATGATGTGCCCTGTGTTACAGGGCAAGAGTGAGGCTTTACATTCATGCTGATCAGATAAAATGACATGTATTTCCCCCTGAAAGTATCTCTGGCATAGAAAATTCTGCATGTAACATCTGCTGGGAAGCAGGATAAAAACCGCGCTTTGCTGCTGGGCTGCAATGTAAATATTCCTCCTCTGTGTGACTTAAAACCCATCTATGCAGAAGATTTGCCATATATTCATACACACCCCATGTTATAATAAGCATGTTCACAGGGAGGCTTATCCTGGGATAATTACAGTGGGATAATTATGCTGGTAAATTTTCCCATGTAGGCAAGTCCTCAGAGCTGCTATTAGTTGTACCAACACAGTGACCACGCTGCTCCTCTGACAGCTGCAGCCCCCTGCACCAGAGCACTGGGTCTGGTGCCAAATCAGCTCCTTCCCATACAAGCACCCAGGCTTGAAATCCTGACAGCCAGCTCACCACCATCACACATCTCTCCCTGCAGTTTGCATCCCTCTTCCTCTATGCCACGTCACTAAAGCCAGCCTGCTAGCTGAGTCACGGTTCACTGACAGTCACAAGTGATGTGCTGGGAAAAGGAAAACCTTGAGCTTTCATAACCAGCACAGGACTGTGACAGGGACTTGTGCTGTGCTGTTGTGTGCGGCACTGGCAAACAACCGTTCCTTACCTGGGACCTTTGGTCAGATGGCAGTTTAAATTAAATGGTGGCTGCCTTGTGGTGGTGACTCACCAGTACAACACAGTGCAAAGCCAGATTTACACAAATCAGGGTGCAAAGTTGCTGAGTGGTCCCCAGCCAGACTTAGAGGTGCGTCTCTAAGGTTCGGTGTCAAACTCCCTGCAAGGCATCTGCCTCTGTTTCATCTCAATAGCTTTGTAAACCTGACCCTTCGTTCATCTGGACTCGAAGTGCCAGCTCAGATGTGCTTCAACTTGTGGATATCTGTCCATTAGCTCGTAAGCTGAATGACTCGCACTCGAGCAGCACAAATCACATTGCAAACTCTTATTCTCCCTGCTGAGCATCTCCAGTGAACTGGCTCCTTGAGCAAAATTCACCCTGGTATTCACAAAGCACAAGCTCAGCTGTGGGGTATGGGCGCACAGCTCTACCTCTTTAGCCACACTCGTTGTCTGAGCATCCCTCTCATTAGATGTAATCCTCAGCAAATATCCAAACCTGGCTTTTCAGAAATGAATTTACAATGCCTCATACACTAGGATGCTTCTTTGGTGGTCTCTGAAGTAGTGATCAAAATGCTAAATAACACTTTGAATTCAGATCTTCTATATTCAACAGCCTTTAGCTCAGCACCACGACAAGAACAGATTTCTGTGGAGAAATTGAGAACTCAGTCCAGAGCTCAGTGAAGTAAATGGGAATCTCCCTAATGACTTCAGTAGGTTTTAGACTGGGTGTCAGATGGGATTTAGAAGTTAATAAATTCCTTTGGAGGCTACAATCTCCAAAGTTTTTTGTCTTTTTTTTTTTTCAGTTCCATTGCTGACATCTGGCTGCCTGTGAAACGGATCATGCACAGACTGCGTGAACCTAATGAGAGGCACAACATGGGCAGAAAAAATTCAGACTTGTTTTCTTCAGGTTTGTTATTTATTGTATTTACTCTGCCTTTTGGAGGAGGGATATTAAGACCTTATTAAACTGTATTTCAAATTATCAGCTACTAAACTCTTCAAATTACTTTCTTCAGAACAGTTTAAAATGTCTTTCCTACTAGTTTAGTCCTCTGAACAGATGAATGCTTCTTTAATACTCAAATCAATTTTTAAATGACAGCCTTATTTCTTTCCTGTGTAACATGAGCTAAACATTCAGAAAATTCCAAAAGAATCCAAAGATCTGAGTAAAAAATAATTTAGTCAGACAGAAGAGAGACCTGACTCCAGCACTTGTGCTTTTACCTGCAAAAGCTTCTAGGGTTTTTTTAATATGAATTTGCAGGATAGCTGAGCACAAAAGCTGAGTTTTGATACTCATGCACAGCCCTTGCTCCTGTGGGGCTGAGGTAGGAGGCACTGAGGGGCTGAGGGCTTTGGTGTTAAAACAGACACATCATTAAAAAGGAGGAAAAGTGACTTCATCCTCCTCCTCCCTCAGTAGCTCTGGTTGGAAAGAGAAGTTGTTACAACAGCACAGCTCTGTAGGTAGAGATGGCCCTGAGGACAAACTAACCCCAGGACAGGCTGAACACTTTTTGAGCAATGCCGGGAATGGTATGCGGACGGGAATTCCCAACAGAAATCCCCACACTGCTTTGGAAATTTTACAGACAATTCAGAAACATTCTCCTCCAAAAGCAGTGCTTCAGGACGTTGATTCTGCTCTGCTGAAACAGGCTTTTGGAAAAAACTAAGCTCATTATCCTGATATTTTACATTGCCTCATGCTACAGAGTTTCACTAGGTTTCCTTTGACTTTTCTAGTCAGCTTATCTTGCAAATATAGTTATTCACAGGACAGAAAAATCATTCACTTAGGTCTCCCTTGTTGAAGAATAAGGGTAAAGGAATGCTTCAGCATATTGAAATACTCTTAGAAACCTGTAGACTGATCCCTTTTCTGGCACAGAGACCGCTGGAGAATGTAGATTGTGCCCAATCTCATTT
>JANHGB010035655.1:0-51435 GCA_026283785.1 Coracopsis vasa
ATCTACCTATTGAATTGAACGTCTTCAGACTGTATTGCAATGTACCATATATGTAAAAGCCAGTAAGGTCACAATAATTGAATCTAAATAAGTTTACTGAAGGCTGCAGAGGGCAAAGAAAAACTTGTTCTCTCTTTCAACCTTTGTATTAATTTTCCCTCAATTCAATTCCATCTAAGTCTGGTGCACTCTAGTTTTACAATTCAATTGGCATTTTTAACCAGGAAGAACATTGCTTAAAAACAACTTATTTGAAAAACTACAAAAAGTAATCCCATAGAGTCTTGCCACTTGACTGACACCTGTCATCTCATGATAAATGACTCCATTTTCTGCCTCTCTTGCCTTCTGCCACTCCGGCAATGGTCATTTATCATCATCTCTGTCAGCAATGGAAAGCAGCACTGACAGTGCAAGTCAGCAAACATTTAGCACATGGAACCACGCAACACAGGGAAATTATTATTGTCAGAATAATAATGGTTTAGCATAATTTATTACAGGTCCACCAAATAAGCAAAGGCTAGATGTTATTAGACAGATGGATGGGTAGGCTTGGCAGCCATCCACTGAGACTCAGGCGGTGCTTGATGTGGAAAAAGGAACATCCTCCAAACCAATCAGAAAGCTGGCAGTTCAATTACAAAGAAATAAAGGGACATTCATCATTCAATTAGGCACCTGTCAACCCTCACAAAGGAGAAAACTTCTAACCTGGTACTCCTGGGAGAAGATGCTCAGCAGAGTGGACTGCGATTGACTGGAACAAATAAAAGAAGGACAAAGTTAATTACTGGAGTGCACTGCAAAGAAACAAAAGAGAAGGGAGCTTCAAAGGTAGGCCTGCTGCCCTGTAATCTAACAGAACATGAAAACAAGTGTGGAAAAGTTGTTCCAGATGAACACCTCAGACAAAGGCTTCCTGCTGCTAGGTCAAGGAGAAAGCATATGAGGGAGGGGAGGAAAATACAGCAAGTTTCAAAGCAAACAAGCATATTGTTTGGGTGATTCCTTTTTCAGCTTCAGGACCCACAAAGTTCTAACAGGAGCAGGTAGAAAAGCTAAAGGGTAACAGGCAAAAAGTAAAACAAATCAAAATTTCCATTAATAATTGATGGAGATAAATTCCATCAGCAGTTGGGAACATGCTGCTTGTTCATTGGCAACATATTGAAATTCATTTTGTTAGCAGCAAGGGAAGCTCTTCAGTAGCTGTCTCATATTCAGGTTAAAAACTTCCCCCTCTGTCAGAAGTAGCATATGGGACCACTGAAACATTCCCACTGAAACTGATGTGCTTTGAAAATAGAAACTTTCACAGCAGGAAGCCAACATTCCCTGGAGTCGGTCATTTCCAAAAGCTGCCATAAGCTTCATTCATCTAAGTCTCCACTCAATGTCAAACACCTGGCAATGAAGCAACCTGGAAAGCATTCTTCCCAAGTGGGAATTTTTCTCTCTGAATTGTTAACATTTAGAAATGGGACAAGATTTTTTTTTCTTCTCTGAAAGGCAATCAATACCACACCACTACCGTTTTCAATTGTCCTCTGTGGATATACCTACCTCATCACATCCTGAATACAATTAATTACTCCTGATATATTTTCCTACTACATGCAACTTGAACAAATTATAGTCTCAATAAATTGAGTTTTATGGTACAGCAAAGCATTATGAATAATTAATATTTTTCCTTTCATGAACTTACCTACTAAGGCTAGTACATCTTTGAACATAGGTAGTACAAAGATTCAGCAATGCCTAAAGTCTTGCTCTCCTGTCAGATTTCTTGCATGTGAATTTAACACCCGTATCACATCATATTTACATTAAATGTAAATGTTCTCTCCATACTCAAATGGTCCTTCTCCTTGCAATTTCCATGCCTCAGAAATAACTAATCTAAGATAAGGAAGCATTACTCCCATTTTCAAGAGGTAAAACTGAGGCACAGAATGACTAAATGGTTTGTTCAGGTTTAAACAGACAGTATGTTTGTGCAGCAGAATATGAAGTGTTACCTCTAAACCAACCAGCTGAAGCATTAGGAACAAAGTGACCAGATTAATGTACTACTGTATGAAGAGTTTATTATTACTCATATTTGTGCTTCCAGCATCTTTGCCATAATATTGTATTTTGGGCTTTTCTGTCCAGCACAACATCTGTGTGACAGCAGTAAGCTGAGCCTTGAACTCTGGTATTTTACACACGAGAATGCTCACTCTGAGTATATGTTGACCGAATATTAAAACTGTAAGAAAATGACAGCAACATAAACTAGTATACAGACTTATGAAATTAATGGATTACAGAAAAAAGAATTACAATGTAATCAAGAATTTAAATATTCTTAAATATACATCATTGGACACAGGCCAAGAGTTATGTAACACAATGCCTTCTCAAAAGGTGCACCATCCAATTATGGCAACTTTAAACATGCATATGCAATCATTAGAAGGTGAACAAAGGAAAGAAATTAAGATTATATACTTACACAGGCTATATGCATACACAAAATTAAGGTATTTCAAGTTGATTTATTTAAAAAAACCCTGCAGGCTATAAATAAGTTGGATACATATGGCCCCCTAATGGCGCTCCACATAACTATTATGATCTGGCAGATTTACATGGTCATAATGGTAGAACTGAATTTAGAGAAAAGATGTGGAAAACCCCAAAACAAAACAGGACAGCATTTAAATAGATTTCTGGTTCAAGTTCTCTCCCACTGACATATCAATTTTTGTATTTTTAGGCTATTCCCAGCATTACTATACCTATTGTACCATTATCCTATTATACCCGCTGACATATCAAAAAGAATTAAGACCTTTATCGCTCTCTTCTCACTCCTGACTCTTGTTCATTTTATTTGTTCCCTTGGTGTCCTTGGATTTTGTCCTTCTACTTCAGTTTTGTCTGACACTCCTCTCCTGTTTCTAACTGTTCAGGTCATTTAGGACCTACCATGAACACTAAAAAAAAAAAAAAAAAATCAGCCCAACTGAACAAATTGGATATATACTGGACTGCAGTACAAAACCACTACAACTGTGACAAACAGAATTATTTCTGTAATATCATTCAAAGAATTTCAAGCCTTATTACCAGAATATCTTTCCCCTTTCCCAGGAGAAGAGGATTTAATCATCACATGGCTGCTCCCATGTTCTTTTCTGGTTAACACAGTTCCTCTCTTAAACACCAAAACCATTTATCTGTCACTCAGCATTTCTTTGCCACAATTCCATTGCCACAACTTCCTGGCAAAATAAAATAGCTCCTCAAAACACAACTGGAACATCTATTGCAAGATGTCACTGACAGAAACCTGAAACATCATGTTTTCAGAAAGCGCTGAAAAAGACAGTGTACTTGGAGAGGGGACAGAAGTCATGAACATGCATTTGCATTATAAAACAGCATGATCACAACTGCTGATACTGACAGCAGGGATACTGCTGTGTAAGTTATCATTACTTCTACAGGAGCAGCCAAATTCCTAGGGCTTCATCCATCCTCTTATGCTACACAGGATTTCAAAGCAGCAAATGAGCAGACAAATTAATATAGCTGAGATATCCAGGAAAACAAACATAACACTGAAAATATCTTTTACTCAAAATAACATTTCAGTGTTGCATTATTGTTTTTCATAGAATAAACTTTGTAGTAAGCCTCATACTTTACTGAAAGGCTACGGATATAGGCATGTTTGTGTCAAACAACCTCTTTTGTCAGGAACCAACTGTAGAGCCAAGGTACAGATTTGCTGATTTCCTGAAACAAACAATGCCATCCCAACTCATAATTCCAAGTACTACCTAGTTTAAATAATTAATAAATTAACTTGTTATCCATTTGTAGAACTAAATCTGTTTTCTAGGAAAACAAGCAAACTTCCTCAAGTTCTGTAGAAGGTCACTTTCAGGGAAACATTTTCTTCTGCAATTTCAGATGGTAATGGATGTTACCCCCAGAGCTCTGTTCAAAGCAACCAGCCTTGGTCTTTAGATATCCTCTTTTTCTTGTATACCAACATCCATAATGGAACGATTTATCTTTTGTTACTCTGTGTTGATGTTGGTGGCACTTTGTGTCCTTGTCAATACGTACCTGTATTTAGGCAGAAAATTGAAATCTAAGATCTGCTACAAAACACCATTTTTTTTTTTTTAAAGAAAATAGCTTCTAATTTTAAAAAATGAAATGTCATTTCCTGGTTCCAAATGATATAAAGATATAAAAATTTGTTTAATATAAGAAAATATTACTCATATCAAAGATATCTGTAATATACAAATCCCGCATTTAAATGGGATGTCCAAGTCAGACCAGAACAACAGATAAGAGAAATTACCTCTAAGAACAGTCACGAGACCAATCAAGCTAAAAAGAGAACTGCATGTCTGGTGCTAGAAAAAGAATATATCTTTTGGTAATTTAATATGTAAGAATAAAACTTAGATCATTCTCTTCCAATGAATCTTAGAATTTGGTAGAGGATGCTATTATCCCTGGTGAGTATGTCAGAAATGTTTTGTTTTGCAATAAGTACTCATATATAAACTAATAACAGATAATATGCTGATGCAGACCAGTGCTTCATAACTAGAGCTGATACAAAACTCTGGCCAAGAAGCAGCTAGCAAGGACAAAAATGATTTAAATGGACAAGATTATCTTCTCAGCAAAGCAGGTTTGCAGATCTAGCCAAGATTTGAGGTGCTGTTCAACTTAATACTTGCTATTTACTACTGCTTCAGCAGGAGAAAATCCAAACATGAAAACTTGTGCAAATACTATATTATCAGCCCTGGCTGATAATAATTCTTATAATTCTTTTTAATTCTTTAGGGACAAGATAAAACTTATGCTTTTCTACTTTATTTTCTGAGAGTATTGAAAACATAAAATTTTAGGTACAAGACCAAGTTTCCACTTGTTTCATCTATTAATTTTAAAAGGAGCTGTGTTTCCCTCATCTTTAACTCCACACTTTTTGCCTAAAATAGAATGACTAAAAATTCAGCTTTACATTTCATGTATTTTACCATGGAACAAAGGAAGAGTATCTAGAAAGATCTGCTAAAAAAACCAACCAAACAAAACCAACCAAAACCCAAACCAAACCAAAAAACCTAACAGTAAATATGAATTGCAGTATTTAACCCAGTAACTATCTAAACAAGTGGAGACAAGCAGGGGGAAATCAAAGTCCATCATAAGACAAATATATCCAATACATATATATATATATCAAATAGCCTTGATTTTTTTTTTTTTCAGCAAATGAAATCTACAAAGAACATTGCTTCATTGCTTCCCTTCCACAATATGGAACATTCCATCTCATTAAGACTATAAATATATTGGTTAAAAGAGTGGGGGGGGGGGGGGGGGGGGGGGTGGAACAGGAGCTGTGTTTCCAAAATTCAAAAGCTGTTAAGTGTGAAATCCCAAAGCAGCAGTGTCAAACCTTCTCTTGAAAATGCATACAGCACTGCACTTAGTTATTATAGGCATTCAAGTAGGGGGAGAAATTGTTTCTTTCCTTCCGTATTACCCAGACTGAGTATGTAGTGCCAGCCAGATCCCTTCATGAAATGTTCTGAAGCAGGTAAGAGTCTCTCATTTCTAATAATTGGAAAAGAACTTCCCCTTTCCATGTACAATAACTTTAAAAATATTTTAACTAATGTAATATTGAGCTTTAAAACAAAAGTAATACATATAACTTAGGGCTAGACTTACATGGTCCTTCCATGCTGGATTAAGAACCTATGTGAGAAAAGAAATACATGTATTTGATGAATTTAAATGTCTGGGGGTGGAAAGGGAATCCTCCTCACAGCTATCCTGAGACTCCAGAATGTGTGCCTAAAATACATTTGTCTTGTTACATTTTCAAAAACCTGAAAGAAACCCAAACAGCCTCTTAATTCTCATCCTCTGTACTACAAACACTGGCACAGGGACTCCTAAAGAAAACAATGTTTCTATACTGCTTATCATATGCTAACCAGTTCACACTTATGTGTAACACATGTGCAGATGTGTAAAACCTCTGTGGCTTCCCAGAGCTGCAGGATGTAGCCTACAAGTACCAGTCATACCTGTAAATCAACTACAGCCAGTGTGCTGGTGAACGTTCCACCTGAGAGGAGGTGACAACTCATGGATTCTGAGAATTTTCTCTACTTGTCAGGATTGTCAGGGCAAGAAAAAAGGCTTCTTAGCAGTCTGAATGGTTCCATGTGAGGATCCAGAAGGCTCAGGAATTACAAAGGCCTTCCAAAGCTTGAGAACCACTTGGCTTACATGCATCCAAGCACTGAAAGACATGGAACGAGGGAGGAAGCCCCTCTGACATCTAGAGTAGCTATGGCTTTAGCCTCTCTTTACTGCAGCTTTTAATATTAAAATCTCACCTAAAGTTTTAATATGGTTGTGGTCACTTCTCTGAATGAAAATTCTCAAAAAGCAGATTATTGTCTCTGTAAACATTTCTACTTCATCACTCACAAAACTAACATAGATTTATCAGAAGTCAGTGAATTACCAATTTAAGCTAAATCAATATACGTGTCTATATATGTGTGCATGAATATATGTGTTTGAATAGGAGTTTGAATTGGAATAACTAAGTGATATAAAAGTACCTAAGTCTTTAGCTACAACACGGTAACTTCTGTAAAATGGCTGTCTTCCAACATTACAGCTTTCCAGCTACACCAGTTCAAGTCTGGGATACAAAACCAGTTTTATTTTCTTTACATAAGAACCCTTCCAAACAATGAAGCATTGAAGTAGCTACTACTTTGAGAACTACCAAATCAACACAGTGCTGCTGGGGAAAGACTCCCATTATAAATATATTAATATTATAAAAATCCACTTTTTAATATATATTAAAAAAGAAGTGCCTGCTAATATGCTCATTTCAGACTTAGTATCATCATATTTAAAATCAAGATAAAGTTCAAGTTCATTTGATGAACTATAGAATCAATGTAGAAATTCTCTCATATCCAGTTCAAGTAAACTGTACAACAGCTCAATGCAAAAGATTTAAATATGTACCACTTACTAAAAATTGTCTTTGCCTCAAAGTTGATTTCATACCTTTGGTAGGATCAAAAATAAAAACCAAAAGAGTCCAAGTAAAAAAGTCATCCCGCAATGCAGGCTTACACTATCCAATGATAATAAAAAGGTTAAATGCAGGCATGTGCATACAACTTTGCTGCCTATAGCCAGGGTTATGAGAATAACTGTATGACAAAGCTCCGAGATGGCTACTTGAGAAGAGTCATCACTTCTATGACCTTGACACTGGTTGGTCCCACAACTTCTATACAATTTAGTGATGTGCGAGAACAGATGATGGTGCAATACATAGAAATGGCAGCATTTAAAATTCATAGTAGCATAAGGCCATTACTTTTCCCACTGGGCCACTTGAACTTTAATAATGTCTGACCTAGCTGGCCAATAAGTTCTAGCAGCAGACAGAGGAAAATTGCCAGTATTAGATACTGTTTGATTTTTCATTTAGAAAGACTTAGAAGTTCCTTTAAGAACAGGGTACCAATTCTTCCTGTAGACACCTAATTTTTTTTTGTGTCTGTTGTAATGGCCAATATATTTTTAAACAACTGCAGACTATGAACAATCCATATCAGACGTGGAAAAAGATAAAATGCAGAGGTAAATACGAATTATCAATACAGGCAATGATCACAAAATAATCCTAGCTCTTTGCAGAGATAAATTACACCTTCTTTCACCCACATGACAAAAATTTAACTTTCAATAGTAGTAATAGAAGTGTAACCCAAAATATGCCATATTCAAATGGTTACAAAGTACTTCTGATCAAGCCCCCAAAATGAAAAATCAGAATAAAGACACTATTTTTTCATTCACATATGTATGCTTATGATGAGAACAACATTATGTTTTAATAGTGATAAACATTGTCAAATATTATGGTTAAAAATGAAACTCTGAAACCACAAGAACTAACGAGCAGTATTTCCAAATGAAAATACTTTTTCGGTCTTATTATCTTAGTAAGCAAGTACAGAAAATAGATAATAATTTGTCTGAGATACTGTTCTGATACTTTCTTCTTTCCAGAGTGAAACAGCACAGTGCTTGTTGCATGAATGTTTGAAATCTACTTAAATGCCAAGTCCACACAGAGACCTTTGTAAGTAAATACTCTTTCACAAATGTTTCAAGTAAAGTCTCTTCCATAAAAACATAAAACTCTTTTGTAAGGTTCAATTTTCAAGCTGGAAAATATTTTCAGATGTAATACAGAACCAAAATATATTCACAACACAGACTTAAAGAACACAATGTCAGAGCTAAACCATGAAATTAAAACTCTCGAGTATTTTGACCTCAGTCTTCAATGTCTATTGACTATTTTCACCTTACCCATACCAGAACTTCTCTGGCACCCTTTGACCATCTAGTGAGGGAGTTCATTGACGAAAGGAATTGACTGCAGTTAAATAGGGTTTGCCTCCCACATACACCTCGATAACCTTAGTAGCTCTCTCCCCATCTCCACCTCCTGGTATTTTCTCCTTTAACTCTACAAAATAATATTTCACAGAAAATTAAATAAAAAGCAAAGTTTGAAACTAACATAAGCAGATGATTTGCTATGTCCTTGTCCTCAACCACTCTAAGCTAAAAACACATTTGCAAGTTTGAACTCTTCCTCTTAGTACCACAATCTAAAAGTTGAACCATTAGACAAAAATACACAAAAGTTGTTATCTGTTGACAGCTGTGCAAAGAAGCTAAAATTGAAAACAGGGATTAATCCCCCACATTTTCTATCTGCCCTCTTTATAGTGCCAAGGTCCATACACTAAAAAAAAACATTCACTTAGTAGTCTATATCTGGAAAGAAATATTTGATATATTCATTTTGTGTTCATCTTCCTCATTTTGCTTCGGTAACTTTACTGTGCTACTTGCCTTACCACCCAAGCAAAGGATCAGATTATAGAATACCTTGTCAAGAGAAGTTTTCCAGACTCCAATATTACATTTCCTGATTGTGGAGAAAGAGGAAAATCATTCTACTTTGTATTTTTCATCTTCAAACCTATATTATCCTGTATAAACTAGATGTTTAAATTTAATTTTAGAAAAATATTTTTATGGATGAATGGCAATTCAAAGCTAATCAGACTGATCATTTTACATAAAAAAATTAGCCTGTATGTAAAAATCATATCTGTGCCAGTTTGAAACCTAATAAATTCCCACCCTTAAAGAATTTACTCCTAAAATATATATAATCAAATTTAGAAAACTATAAACTATACTTAAATTTATTATTTACAAGCAATTAATTACGAAGACAGCCAGGTGGCTTTCATTACATAAATTACTGTTAATGACACTTGCCTCATGCTGCTACTGTATTTAGCATATGCATGCATCACATGTCAAGCACACACACTGTTGCATACCTATCTCCAGGGTAAAAAGCGAACACCTTAAGTCAAAAAGCTTCCAGTAATCCAATCAAAATTGTTAATTCTTTAAACAAATCATGATCTTATTAATGTTCCTCATACAGGATATCATTTTAGCTCTATCAAAGGTGGATGATACATAAAAGTAGTTTTAAGTAAATTCCAATGTTGGGAATGATACATATTTAAGGCAAGAAATGAATCCATTTATAGATAGTCCTCTTGCAATTTTCAGCCTAAAGCCCTAAGCTGTGTTTATCATTTAAAAGTTTATAATTGTAAAGCTATTTGTAACTAGAAAACAAAACAGAAGAAAAAAAGCGAATAGTTCTTGTCTATCTACTTACCTGACAGAGCAGTACCTGTATCTCTAAATTTACTGTACCATATATGGAGATCTGTACAAAGTCTATTTTCAGCACCAGACTACTGTGGCATAGAGGGAATAAACTAATTTAATTCCACTACTTACTTCCCCTTGACAAGATGGCAGAAACACATGAAGAAGGAAACGCAGCTGTTCCCTTTTACCAGTGGTCTTCCAGCATTCTTTTTTACAAAGCTGTCTACCTACAACTGGCAGCCACTACGAAGGGAGCATCTGACAAGAGGTGATCACAATATTACATTATCCTATCCTTAAACTTCTGTGATGTTCTTTTCCACTCCTACCAACAGGATTTCCCTTTCCCTTCCTTCTCTTTCCAGAGGATTTATTTTTTGACATTCTTTGCACTGCTCTGAAAATATGTACAATGTTTATACACTTTGCTTCCTGCTGTGCCACAGAAAAGGTTGGGTTTCCAGGAGAACTCTTATTCCACGCACTAATTGAACAGAATCATCTCCAATGTAAACAGTCAATAGGTTCACCATATAGCATCACATTCATTAAGCACCAAAATTTGACAAGTCTTGGTAGATTGGGCCCATAGGCCTTGGTAAATAAATGTGGAAGCCAAGGAAGGAGAACTAGTTCAACATCAAACATTTGTTCCATGTTAAAATAAATTGAAGATGACCTCAACATGCATCATGACTCACTGGTACTCCTTAAATTTCTGGGAGTTCTCAAAAACGTAATAAAAATATACACTGATGTCTTTATATTAAGCACATAAGGACTGAACTTCACCAAAAAGAATTAAAAAAAAAAAATCCACGAGAAGAGGGTAACTAAACTTCACTGGAATTCAGTGAAATTTGACTCTTAACATCCTTCAGACAGTTTTCAAAAAGGCCTCACACAAAACATCCCAACCCTATCCTCTCCCATTTTAAAGTCTTTATACATTATCGTAAAGCAGCAAAGGCCACACAGCCTTTTTCTCTTTCAGATTTTTAATTTGTTCTTCACATTTAAATATCAGGTCTTTGTACGTTACCTAAGAGTGGCAAATTAGCAGAACTAGGACATCAGTAAACAGTGGAAACTGAGACAAGGAAAAACCATTCTGAACTGTATGATTTCCATTTCTGGATGTTAGTCAGTAGCTAACAATGTCATATTACATTTGTTAGATACAATGTATTTTTTAATGAGAATACACACTCTTTTATAAAAAAGTCAGTCACCCACTTTGCTTTTAACTAAAGGCATCTGAACGTGTCTCCCAATCAAAAATAAGGATGTTGACACCTAGTTTATAAAAACCAAAAGAATTGGAGGGTAGAAGGGAGCTAAGCCAGAAATTAATACTAATTTAGGGTGGACAACCTTTGTTTTCAAATTTCTTTTAAGAATGAGTAAAAGTTTCTTCTATCAATTTTCATTTAGAAGTAATTTCTTTCCCCACAACAGTAAATCTTTAAGGCCCAAAACTGAAAAAAATGCCATGAATGTTATTTTTAGCACAGCAGATATGCTATGTAGATACTTTGTCCTCTCAGTACACCTAAGTATTTTGTTAATGCACCACTTTCCACTAAACCAAACACAAGCAAGTCCTGAATTTAAAGTTATGACTGCTCATATGTGATCTGTTACCTGGATTAAAATAAAAAAAAAGAAAAAAAAAAAAAAAAAAAGAAAAAAAGGCAGAAGGCCTCTCTAGCCACCTAATCACCATATCAATGACACATGCCACAACAGAGAAGCACTAGTTTATTTGATTGATCATGGTAGATAAACTCCAAATAACAGAGAAATTAACAAATGCTTGACATTTGCTCAACATCCATTATTCTGACACTGCTTTCAGGATTTCAAAGCCTGGGAGTATGCTTAATCAACATTCATATTCCCTAGTGAGCTACAGGCACCATATTGCGCCCCGCCTTAGTACTGATGAAAACTGCATATTGGCCATTTCCAAAATGTTCTGGGACTCCACACAGGGCCCCTTCTCTCCCTTGTTCCTGTTCTGCAGTTTTCTTTTAAACACTTCCAAGACAAAAGCATCTGCCAGTTTTTCTCTCTGGGGATGTATGCAAAATGAACTTAACAGTTTTAAGGCAGGAGAAACTCTCACATCTAAATTCATTCATAGGACAGAAAAGGGCCTAAGAGGCCTCTCCAGGGACAAAACCCTGCTGCAATTTTCCCCGACAACTGTGGGAGCTTTATAAAATCTAAGTCCAGACAATTTCCAATTCAAATGCCCAGCATAGCATGACCTTTGTCAGATCTATGAGCCCTAGATGCACCCAGTATTTTTTTATTCTAACCAGCACAGACATTAGACAGGGCACTACTGCTAAGCAGGAGGCTGAATATTTGCATGCTCTTCTATTGTGAAAATGTAACAGTGACAGCACTGTGTCGAATTCTTTTCCCCCTAGAACTTTAACTCCATAGGAGAGGCATAGCTGACAGATGACTCTCCCAACATCTGTGTTATGTACACTGCACAGCTGAGGAACCTTGGATCACTGTCACAGCTTCTCGGAGATGACCTACACCTTTCTTATATCTACCCATGATCAAAAAAGTAAAATAAAAATTTGAAAATGCCGTTTTTTATAATGAAAAGTAAATATGGCAAGGAAGATTAACATAATTTAGTCATTGAGCTGTTCACATAGCAGCTCACCATATGTTGTATAAATGTCTTATACAAAATAATATATCAGACCTGACACGTTGCACATCATATTGTATTATTTAATATGCTTACTAAAATTTCATGGATCAAGTGCCACTTCTGAAAGCATACAGAAAGCCCTAGAAAATATTTCTTCATCTTCCATGATTTATTTTGATTACCTTTTACAGCTACATGATAAAGTGGAACTTGCAAAATTACGAGGTTAAGGTTTACACAGCTATTGCTTCATATACTAAAATATAACAAATGGCTCCATGTCTGTATATCCTTTTACTTGCATTTAATATCAGAAGCACATTAAACTAAGCACACTGCTTTCCACTGCATATTTTAATAATTTTAACTGGTTATTTCAGTAAACATTCTGATCCACCAATGCAAAGTTCCATTGAGAGAGAAATATATATATATATCATTGATAAAGAGACTAGAGAGCTGAGAATTACAAAATAAAGCAAACAATTAACATATGATACATGTTGACCACCCCAGACCTGTCCACATAAAAATATATTAATTTCTACACAATACCTGACACATTTGCATAGTATTTTTTAATTATTGAGATTTAAAATGTTGGAATGGCAAGCATCTATACCCAGATAAATCAGTAAAATTCTCTATCCAGAAACCTCAAACCCACAGAAGCAGTAATTTGTAAGAATGATCGCTAATCACTGGCGAGGTCTGTGTATGAACAGTAAATTAAAACAAAACATGTAAGCAGGAAACTTGTGGATAATAGGTGTTGGGCAACCAATGGGATTTGTCTGAAAAAAAATGCTCCACATTCAGAGGATGTATCAAACAGATAGATATGGCCAGAAAAATTTTCAGACTGAAGCCATGCATTTATTCCGTAAGGACCATTTCCCTTTTTCTCTTTCAGACCACTGACGTCAAAGGAACACAATACAAATGAGACAAACAATGTAGCCTGATTTCTCTTTTTGGTCAATAATTAAATTCCTCTCTTTCTAATAACAGGATAAAGAAGAACATATTCCTGTGTCAGATAACTTATTGCAATGAGGTCATTAACTCTATTTAGAATGGAACTTGCTTGGCCTATACGAGTACCTGCAAATTGGTAAAAAAAAATTCCTTTCCAAATCCTGTAAGAATCAGAAATCTAGCTTATGAGTTATCTTTTAATATTTTGTGTACCCAAGACAATACACTTATCTAGGAAGACATATTGTTCAGGTGTATTGAAAATTGAAGGAGAACAGCACTGACAGCCTGCATTTTATATTAATGCTGGAAATGGCTAATGTTCAAGAGATGTTTAATCTGCAGGAACCTGCATGTACGCTCCAGTTATTGTAGTGTGCACCATTTGTAGCCCCATAATGCACATCTGCATTCCACAGAAGAACTGCAATAAAAAACTGGACATTACCAGTATCAATAGTGGACTGATGATAAGTTTTGCCATCTCCTAGCCAACTATAAATGGAAACAGAGATACGTGGTGTCTTTATTATTGTCTGGTTTCTCAATATACAAAAAGGAACTCCAAAAGACCCCTTATTATTCAATCACAGCAGCATTACATCCATTTTGGTCATAGTTTTCATGTTGGCTTTGAAACAGTTTTGGACAGGCTGCATTACACAAGATGCTACCTTTGTTATCACACGCTTCTTACTCAAAATAATTGACAATATTCTCCTTTCTGCAGAAGAAGAATGTGTGCTATCTTAGGACATTTTACTCAGTGTTGAAGCTTCTGGAGGTATCTGGGAACCAACACTATCAAATGCTTCCGAGACCATGCAGGCCTAGATATAGATATGCAAATAGAGGACATGCACCCAAACAATAAAGACCTCTTCAGCACCACATCCTGACTGTACGACATTTTACATGGACAGAAACACTTAAATGTGCTATTCACATGAGGAGGATAAAGGAGGGGACTGAAGTTTAAGAATTCTCCAGCATAAAGCAATGAGACTGTCACTATCAATCAGGCTACTGGGTATCCTGCAGTGTGCACTGGAAGTGATAATATATCCCATACATATCACTATCACATTCAAAATGTTACAGACACTAGAATTAAAAAAGTCACCCAAAAAACCCAAAAAACATGTATGAAAAGAAAACGTAAGATAGATGAAAATGCTTTAGTTGCTGACAGAACTGAAGTTTTTAACCTAAGTGGTTCACAAGTCAAAAACATTCTTCCCACAACAGGCATAGATTCCTATTTGGCAAATTTAAGCCTGCTGACAAGAAGTTCATTCACTCTGAATTCTTCATTTGAAGTCCATGGACAACAAGGACTCCATGAAATACAGGTTGAAAAATAATGATAGAGCGTGAAATCTTACCATGCCAATAGGAGTTTGAAATCTACTTGTATGGTACCAATTAGTCAAACAAACAAATGAACAAGGCTTTTAAGCATCACTGGATCTGAAGAAAACTAGTGGTATTTTTCCACTCCTCTGCCAATGCCGTTGGCTTTTTTTGGAAACAATACTCTATCAGGCTTGTCTTAGAAGACAGTTTTAGTAGGATCAGTTACTGCATTCCATATTCTTCCATAAATTTATCTTTACCATTATGTCACTCAGTTTGAAGTACAATGCAAGCTTCTGAGACTTTCACATTGCACATAGATACATTATTTTCACCGTTATCTTAAATGAACTTAAACGAATGAACAATTAAAAAAATCACTCTCACAGAAGAATATATGTTATTTTATTAAGTAATGTGGTAAACTATGGGGTATATATCAGGACCAAAATGGTTGTAGTCATTAATTTAAGTAATAAATCACAGGTCCTGCCAACAGTGACAGCAAACAGATGCTAACAAGAAAATGTATTATTTAATATTGTCATGTGTTATAAAAATGTAAGTGTTTAGGACACATCTTAAATTTTTATAATAATATGCATTTAATACATTACTGTTTTGACACATACAGGAATCAAATTTATAGGTCTCATTCAGCACTTGCTTTCTCTTCTGTGAACACAGAATGGATTCCTGAGGGAAGAAAAAGCTCAAGAAGTGAACGCTGCAAATAGATGTTTGCAACAAAATCAAGTTGCTTGTCTTGCTGTCTTGAAGTAAATATTACAAGCACTGAGTCTCATTAGAAAATGAAAACAAACATATTTGGCTTTATGTAAACAGAAGTTTCCTTTGAAAGTTCCCCTGCAATTCAAACAACTATGAAGTTTATCTATATACATGGACAGTAAATGATCTTATTTCCTACAAAGTTAAAAAATAATTCCATACAATCCTTTCAAGCAGAGTATCACTACTGAATAATTCGCGATAAGCCTGCTAAGTAAAAAAAACAGCAGAAGTTTTATTTTCCACTGTGCCTTATTGTTTCTTTCCTACATCAGTTTAAATAATTCCACAGAATGCTACAATGATTTTCACCAACTACATCCTGCGCAAAAACGCCAAAACCAAAATGCCAAAATCTATGTTAGTTATTAAAAATGTCATCAATTCCATTTTTTCCATTCATAGCTACTTTCCTCTTCTCTGAACTTGGAAAGCCAGACACAATGATGATCTGATTCAAGTACTGACATCTGAAAGTGTAGGAAATGCAGTTATATCTTTTGGCAAGCCCAGCCACGCTGAAAAGAACCACTGTGCACACACCTTTTGCAGCACTGCATCTCTGCTGCTGTACAGCCTGCTCCATAAGGTCCCTCTGCAGGAGAGTCAATTGTCTCTAAGAAGATCACTGCTTTTTCCAAACATTTTTGTTTTGCTTTAAGGATGCTGTTTGGATAATAACACTCCTGTTTGCATTCTGTTACACTTTTATTTTCAATCAACTCCTCCAGGTATCAGGACAGTTCCCTTCTTGAGAGTGCTTCACTCCATGCTTTAAAACACTCGAGGAAGCAGTGATCAGAGTATGGAAACTAAATTTTCTTCATTAAATCTACTGAAGCAGATATTAAAAATGCATTTAATATACTGGGGATGGCTGGTGGGCATCACTGACTGTGACAGGCCAGTTACTGATGAGCTGCTGTCAGACGGCCTTCTCAGCAGGGATCTGTGTCTAAGGCTACTGAAGGACAGCAATATCTTCCCTTGTGTGTAAGCTCTATTCATCTCTCAAGTATTTACTAAATCACAGACCTCTGCACACAAACTCAGTGTTTCAGTGCATGCTAACAAATGATGGATGGCCTAGTCAATTCGTTATGTCCTGAAAGCGTGATTTCCTGCCATTCCAGTCATCAAACCTCTAGAGCTTTCAGAGCTGATCAGTCCTGGAGAATATATTTTGCAGGCTCTATTAAAGGAGTAGAGGTTCTTTCTATTAGTCTCAAACTTTTTTTTTTTCCTGGCTGATTTAAAGAGAACTCCCTCCTTCCCACAGTACCACTGCTACCACTCTTATCTGTGTAAAGCATTCAGGGCATGCACTATTAGTATCTTAGCAAAATACACTTCTGGAACACCAGCCAGTTAAAAAGACAGATTTTGTTTGTGACTACTATAAAACACGACAATCTTTTATTTAAATTCATCTATACGTCTTTATTATGTAACCTAGACAACCTCCAAAACATTTTGTAACTTAGCTTCTTTGATCAAATACCTTTTACAGCAAGAGAGTGCTCAAAAGGACCCTTTTTCTTTGTATTTGCCTAGTGAAACGTATCAGAGCTCTCTTAATTGTGTTCCTCCTAAAAGCATAAGCCACTTAGGAATAAACTTCCGATGTTCCAAAGACAGGTTAGCTGTCAAAGAAATAAAGCTTCTAGACTTTGCCCTTTTCATAGCAAGGCAATACACTTGACAGTCTTTCTTCTACATGCTAGAGGAGGAATTTTTTTTAGTTTACCTATTCAATGATAGGAGTAGAATATACGTACCTCATGCTTATTCAGAAACATTGAGCTTCAAACGAATTAGTCCACAGCTGCTGAAGAGTTAGCTGTCTACAGTACAGCACAGTTTCTAAAGGTGGTATAACAGATATAAGTAAACTTTAGGTAAACAAGCATTGGTACTTTGAAATGCAAAGACCTTGGATTTCTTTGCTTGCTAGATGTGATCCAGCCATAGCCAGTGCAAACCAATCCACACTGCCCTACCATTCACCTCAACCTTGACCTGGAGATTAAACTCACTTTTATTGCACACAACGGTCATCTGTGTTAGGTCAAAATTCAAAGTCCCTTGTCAGCTAAGGTTGATATATTCCAACCTTTCCTATACTAATGCATCAAATTTTTCATGGTGAGGTCATATTCAGCAGACAGTGTATTCAGCGATTTATCGTGCCATTGTAATATAGCCCAGAATATGATTGTCCAAAAAACAATGCATGAATAAAATATTTTCCCCTCTGATGTAGCAAATCCTCCTCTAGGCTCATAAAACTCTATCCTAGACTTGTTTGCAGGCTTCAGAAGAATGATGCAGTATGGAACTGTTTCTGAAATACAACCAAGAATTACCATTTTTATCATCATTGTCCTTAAGTACAAGCAACATGAATATAATGGTATCCTAAAATCCATAAGTCAATTGAAATGCACATATGTTCAGAGTTAAAACTTCCACTTCATCCTTCCTTAACAACCACCATAATCTGGCCCTTAAATCTACAGACATCTGTTGGTCTGTCTGATGACACCAAGCTTGCTTTAGAATGAAATACTTCAAAAAAACAATGCCACAAGACTTATATTGCTATCCGACTGGTGATTATCACAACCATGGAACTTGCAAAGTGGCAAAAAGTACAACCAAATTAAGCTTTATGAATGCACACTGTGACCAAGACAACTGCCCCAGATTTGACATATAAAAGGATTTTATCTTTTTTTTTCCCTCTTAATTCCTCTCCTTCTTTCCCTCTCTTTTTTCTTTCACTTATTTTGCTTCTTTCTTTCTTTCCTGTTCTATTTTACTTTTTTAATTTTTCTCTTTTTTTCCCTTTCCCGCTCCTCTTTTCTCTTGCTTTTTTTCTCTTTTCCCTCATCTGTATTTTTGTCCTTTTAATTATTTTTTTCCTATTCTTTATTTTTATCTTTTATCTCTGTATTTTTCTTTTATCTTTCTTTCTCTCTTTATTTTCTTATGTATTAAACAAGAGCACCTAGCACACAACTACAACAAACTCATAATGAACTTTCAAATTATAGGGAACTAGTTTCCACATCTGCTTTAAAAGGCTCCCTCCAATCATTGTGTTTCACCATCGAATCTTAAAAAGATATGGGATTGGTTTCTAAGTGGTCTGTAGGAATTCCTCAAGGCCAAAAAGCCTTTCCCTTTACTCAGCCAAAATTAATTTCAGAAGTTTAGTATGTCCTGTTCTGTGTGATTGTTTTTTTCTTTATAAAATGAACTGTACTCCCATATGGTAGCACTTCTCCCATTGGAGGGGGAAAAGGTTAAGAGAAAAGGAAGAGACTCACCAGTATTCAGAAAGTACAATCGTTTAGTTGTGCATTTCAAGTGGAATTTCAAGACTAGCCTTTAAAATAACTTTGTATTTTGCTAGGATGGACAACATATATGGGAATGCTTGCAAGGAAGAGGATGATTACACTTCAAAAAATCATAATGGAAAATTACAGTGGACTTCCCTCAAAATTAACTTTCACGTTGACATGTGCTTAACATGTCTTCTACTTTTTAGTTAAAAGATAACATGCAAACAACTGAAAAAAACCCTTTCCATTTCTTTCCAAACAAATCCAGAAGGCACCTGTGTCCTGAAGAGCTAGAATTTACATGTGCCAACATAAGAATTTTTTGCCTAAATCCTGTCTGTTAGTATTGCAGAGCCCTCAATGAGCAAAAATATTTTTTCACATTCTACTCTGAAAGCTTCCACTGCTCTCAATAGCAAGCTTTTAAATAAGTATCTTATGTTTAATCTAATGAATAATGGAGGAGACAAAGATCTCCTGAGTTATATACTGGTTTAGTTAATTTCTGTCACACAATACCTCGTATTACAGCAGAGGATTAGTACCCTTCCTATTTAGAGTCACAGCATAAGCAAATAGTTTTTTAACAAGACATACCAAATCCCAACAGTTACAAGCTCTTTAAGGCTTGTTCAGTGAAAAGAGAAAACCTATACCACCCTCTGGTTTATCTTATCAAAGCTGTAATACAGTAGATTTCCTAGCAAAGGTTCAAACTGCAAGAACATCTTTCCAAAGGGAACAGTATCAGTCCAGAGCTCATATAATTACTTTGTATAGTGAATTTTTATTTCATTTTAAGGTGGTTTAGAATATGCTACATTTTATTGTAGTGAATTTCTGAAAACTTTTATATTGTTAAATTATTTTTAAATAATGAGCCCAGACTTCTTTCTCATCTCTTATTATCAATCTGTTTACCTGTGAGGTTAACTGCAGCTTTAAGTACATAACAAATTTTAAATACTAGGCTTCTGCTACATATAACAGACAAAAACAAACAGTAGTGTAAAACTTTGTTTACTCTGAAGTCTAACATAAAAGAAAAATTAAATATAAACCTTTAAAAATCTACTATTTTCATAATTGCTCAAGCTATATGCCCCACAACATTTAAACATAGAACACTAATGCAGAGTATTTGCCACTTCAAAATAGAGTGGAAAGCCACCAGTGGCCATTAAGCATCTCTCTCCAAATCTCTGCATCTCCTAACTAATGTCCACTTTCTTTTCTCGCATGAGCTGGCCTACCAAAATCAATGAGGTGGTTTATATAGCCAGAGCATGGATCTATTCCACTGCTAAGCAGTGAGAACATATAGAAAATTAGAGGGAGTTTAAAATGTGCCTTTATACTTTGTTTCTTTGTAAAAGAAATGTTTCTAGCACTCACAGGCACAAAACTTTCTAAATGAGGTTTACTGTATCAGTGTTTGCAGAGTAAAGAAAAAACAGCCTAGCTCCTCTGCTTTCCAAAAGAATTAACCAATTATTCAGAAGAGCAGGGAGAGCATAAGTTACAGAAATTATGTCAGTTTTGCTATGACAAGAGTCTTTCCATGCAGAACAGAGCACAACTAAAGTGTCACGCACCACCAGGTTGCCTGCTTATAGGTAAGATTTACCTAATACACCTATGATTAAGCCCTGAGCTTAGAGCTCTGAAAGCCACATAGACAGCCAGCTGCCCTTTGCTCTTGAGCTTCACTACCAGTCCTCCATTATGGGTATAGCAGCTCTAAGGAGCATTAGAGCAGAGGACAGAGAATTCTCCTTCCACCTTGACTCAATCTCCAGGCTACGTTAGCAGCACCTCCTGAAATAGTTTGATAATATAGTAAAGAACAAATTACGCTGTTAAAAATTATTTAGATTCACAGGTCATGTTGGCAGTCACCATATAGCATACCTATATACACTAAATTGTGGCAACAGTTTTACGGAAATTACAAATTACTCTTAGGGAGAAAATGCAGAGCAAGAGCAGGCCCATAACAAAATGTGAAGGATACTTAATACAAATAAGGAGCATAAGCTGTGACTCTTCAAGAAACACAACAGACCAAGGGAGAAACCAATAGGTAAAACACTATTAGAAAAAAACCTGAGCAGATAAATGCAGAAATCCAAAGACTGTCAAGATCTATGAGGCAGTAGGAACCAGAAATACTTGAAAACTGTGAATTTATGTATTGCATTACCAGTGGAATACTGATCCTTCCCAGGGAAAGATTGAAAGTGCAAGGTGAAAGCAGCTATTACGGATGTTAGTGCTTTCCAGTTTGAATCAGCAACCGTTTCCATATAATAATGATAAACTGGTTATGGACACCTTCATCATCTTGCAAGTGCCATGACAGATTCTGAAATATTTTCTTAAAAAGACTGAATCAGAAAGTTGGAGTTGGTGGGATGAGGGTTTCGCTTGTTTGATTTTGGTTTTCATAAAGACAAAAAGCAGCCAAAAAGTCCAATCAGACCCTTCTCATGCTAGAACAGAATGACACAGGCTCTAGATTAAAAGCAACTTGCTCCACAGTTATAGAACACACAATGGAAAAAGCCTCCTCTTTTGCATTTAAGATGGCACACAGGAGTCATCAAGTTCTCAAGCTGAAGAGTCAATGGATCTCTTGCAGCATCAAAAGAATGGACTAGGAGGTAAAATGTATCAGCAGCAAGGCCTGGTCTTTTTCTGACAGACTTATTTTCCCTATTACAGACACTCACATATCTCTGGATGTCTTGGAAGCAGGTTTCTACACACACTAACTGACCTGGCAAACGAACCCAAATTCTAACCTTTCAAGACAGCTTTATAAGGAGACTAGAAAAAGAGAGCAAGCGCATGTGTGTGCACGCACGCACTCACACATACATACACACAAATTCTAATTTCATTAGCACTAAAGTGATAAAGCCAAGTCTAAGCTCCTTAGACATATGCTGTCACAGTAAGTGGTTTTCCAAGTTGTAGAAGTACTGGGCTTCATGCACTCACTGACCCAACTACATTGCTTTACCATCATTTCTTCTCTACAACAGCTTGATTTTTAACATTATAGACTGTTCTGAAAAGAAGGAGATTTTACTGGACAATTTAAAAGCCTAAGTTCATGCTGGCTTTTCATCCACTTACTGCAAGTTACACACAGCTTCACTTTCCTCAGCCACACTTGCCATAAGAATAGTAATGCTCACTCAGGTATCGTGAAAGAATTTCTGGTTTACTTATTTTCTCTCTCTCTCCAAAGTAAGCACTGCACTTTAAAGCCTACTTTTCTTATTTCTGTTGATTTTAAAGACAGCACCGTTCCTTTCCCCATAGAACTCAATTTGGTTTCTCACCCAATTCAGCACTAGTAATCCTTCCCCCAAACCTGAACAAAGAGAACCTTGTAACATGTCCTCTGTAATTCTGCTGCCGTTGGTAGTAAGCAAATTCTGGCAATGAAGATCAGTGCAGAGAGCACATTTTGTCATGCACACCTTCTGATAGTAGCCTATGGTCATTTGCAAATGTCTTTGACAATTCTGAACGCAGCTCAGGAGAGGAAGTGGCTGAATGCTCACACATAAGATGACCTCTTTTCCAGATTTCAACTAGAGAGCAGCACCATGTAAAGAATGATGAGTCTGGAAAGCCCCTTCTTCCCAAGACACAGGGGCAATGGTATGGCAGGCTGGATGACAACCTTGTCTCAGCCACAGAAGAACGGCCTAAACTTTAACGCTTTGTTGATGTAAGATCTACTTGGTGTGCATGAGCCTTATGAAGGGATCCAAGAGCTTTTATTTGGACGTGTGGCAGAAAATGGGAAAACGTTCTTTATTTTGCGCCAGCTTCACAGGTCACAGAAGGCGATAAGGGCCCTCCTTCCACCAGCAGTTTCAGTGAGCTGCCACTTGCAGTCGATGACCGTGTGCGTGTTCAAGTGATTTTGTACCGTATGGGGCCTGGAACTGGGGGCAGCTGCTGGAGCTGGCGGGGCTACCCCTGGGGCCCCTTGCCTGTCCGCAGCGAGCTTGCAGGCCGGGCCCCGGAGCCCGAGCCGCCCGCCCCGCGCCGGGCAGCGGCCCCGGAAGGCTGGAAGCACTTACCTAGGGAACTTCTCCTTCAGCTTCCTCAGGCTCTGCCGGGTGGGCTGCACGTGCCCCAGGAACTGCGCTATTTCATCGTACTGGGCTTTGGTCAGCTTCATGCTTCGCGCCGCCGAGCCTCACGCCGCCGGGAGGCGCGACGGGAACAAACTGCGCCGCTGCAATCCCCGGCACCGCGAAGCAGGCCAGTGACAAAAGGGTGAGGGGTCACGGTAACCCCAGGGCACCCTTTACTACCAGCCCGGTTTCGAAGCAGTCGGAGGCGGCGGCGAGAGCAGCCGTTTCCCGGAGCTCCGCCCCGCGTGTTCGGCCGCGGCGGGGCGGGGGGGGGCGGGGAAAGCCGCTATCCCGCTCTCTTTGGATCTGCGCAGCCGCTCAGGCGGGAGCGGGGCAGGCGGTACAGCCTTCGGCGGAAATGGCGTTTGTTTGGGGCCGTGAGAGATCATCTCTGTGCGAAACGCGTGGGTTCCTTCGCCTGGGGGCGGAAGAGGATCCTGGTACCTCACGGCCGGTGTCATGCCCGCCTTTGCGCCCTACAAGCCGCTTCTTGGGTTGACGCTGCGAAGGGGGAAGGCGCTGGAAAGGCGCAGGCCATTGCTGGTTTGGGCTCCCATGGGCGGTGGGCGCACGCTGCGGCTGCTCGGGGTAGGGGATGTAAGCCTTGCCGTGTTACAGTTTTAGAGTATAATTTTCAGGGCCGTTTCCAGAAGTCAGTTTGAAATGACTCTTTCTTTTTTTTTTTTTTCTCTTGCCCTGTTTAAAGAGAAAATAACTGGGAAGTAGTGGTTCTGGGGCTGCAGATCCCGACATGGCCCAAACGGTTTGCAGCCTTGCACATGTACCCAGGAGTGGCTCCAGTGCAGTTTTAGAAGAAAACCGTACAATTTGGTGTTTGGATTCACTTCAAAGTTGATAGCAAATGATATTACTAAATACTGTTAAAGTATCACTAAGTATGTTGCAAGCCTTAGTTTCTGTTCCATGTTATTTTAGTAACTTGGAAGATAGGTATGCCCTTTTATAAGCAGCATACAAGAACTAGAGGCTATAAAGAGAATTAACCATGTGTTTGGCTGAGAAATACAAATATTCCCTTTAATTTCAGTTGAATCTCATTCATGAGCTGTGTACAGCTAGTGGAGCCTTAACCTTGAGGTTTTTGGCACTTAGTCCATGATACTTGCTTCAAGTCTTAAGAAATGATTTGAGTTATTTTTATTTATATAGGTATTAGGTTCTGTTCACTTGCTTTCTCACTTGAAAGCTTTAGGATCACATTTTAAGTGTTTGGGGTTTTGGTTTTTGGTGGTTTGTTTGTTTGTTTAAATCTTACCCAGAAACTACAAAGTTTCTTGCAAAAGTAAAACAAATAGCATGGGTATGTCAGCCAGGTCAGTCATTTACGACTATTTGTGAGACTGGTTTCTAATTGGTTGATAATCCCCACTGAACCCTTTGTCACTTGGAGGATTTTTGTTTGGATCCAGGAGCCTTCCTGGGACCAGCTATTTCTGGTGCTGTGGCCTAAATATAAATGTTTGAAACTCATAAGTTGCTCCACAGTAAAAGAAAATCCAGTGAAAATAAGCCAAATGATAGATTCCATTCCTCACTCAGAGACCAAAAAAAAAGCCAAAGCCAACCATGTGAACCTGAAAAAAGAGCATTATTTTAAAGGAAAGTATTAGTTAATGTAAAGATTATTTTCTTTGGCTCTATCACATAGTATCCTTAGTAGTAGGAGATAATATGTTTGAGAGGGAAGGATGTGTTTCTTTCAATCCAGTATCTGCTTTAAAGGATATAATTTTCTTGGGCCGTGTTCCCCTACTTTTCCGAAGAGGAGAATTATGACTTTTACTTTTGAAATAGATCTAAAAAAACCCCAGAATTACATGCTTCTTTACTACCACTACTACTGCTCCTTTAGAAAAAATCAGTATTGCTTCTTAGGAAAAATAAAACCAAACCAAAAACGTGACAGCCGAACAGCACTTTACTGTGGCATAATTTCCAGAGAAAGTGGGTTTTTTTAGTAAACCAAAATGCTAATATCTATAACCTCTATCCCTGTTCACTTCACTTCACTTACTAGTATATTTCTTGATTTTTTTATTCTTATTTTATTTATAGATCAAATGACACTTCCATCTACATTGCACAGAAATGAAACAGAAGAACTACAGAATGAAGTTATCAGTGTATGGACCAGACTTCAAACGTCTGGTGTATGTATTATGTATATATTGAATATAAATTTTGTAGACTGTCCTACTGGAACAAGGTTTTGTAGATTTCCAGGTTATTTAGGAAAAAAAAAAAAAAGAAAGTAAATAGCCTTCAAGCATGAAGGTTCACTGAAACGAAGAGGAGCTGACACCCTACTGCCATAATGAGGTAATGGGCTTCAAAGATGTGAGCTACTGGGTTTTTGTCGCAAAGAAGCATTTTGCATGATGAAACATAAAACAGATGAGAACTTCTGTATGCAAAGTATAAGCCACTCTACCTAAATTAGTTAATACAAAACTACTCCAAGAAAATACTCAAAAGCACAGTGAGAAAAAAATGGATGCTCCTAGCAGAAAGAGTTCATTAAATACTTTTTTTTTCCCAAGAAATCAAACTGCCATCACAGTCTTACTATATAGAACATCAGACCACGTGTAATTAAGCTGTGGATGTGTATTGTAAGATGTTGTGGGAGTAAGTTCAGTAAATAGCTGGATGAAATACATCAGGAAAAAAAGACACAAAAACATGAAGATCTTTAATTTCCTTTGGCTCAGGGAGTCTCAGAGCTGCAAATGATTGCATGCTGGGGGAGCGTTCTCCGGAAGTAGCTATGTGCTTGCTTTCTACTTATATTGTTTCATTGGTTTCTGCCTGTGGCAGCTACTCTTCATTTTTCCTTGGGGTTAGGTTCTAGTACATCAATTACATAAACTAAGTTTCCTTCCAAGAAGGAAGAGGGCTAAAGAGAAAGAAACTAGGAAAAAGAAGTGATTGGGAATGAGAAATGAAGGGGAAGAAAGGAAGAGGACATGTAAGCTGTAGAGGGGAAATAAAGGCAGGGAGACAGAAAAACACCTGGTAGAAGACTTCCAGTAATGACCATCATTCCTTGCAGGTAGTTTTGGCCACAGTTGGTGTAGGGCAGTAATTAACAAACCCTTGGTCTGTTTTTTTGTTATGTTAGTTGATAGTTTTAACTGTGCCATTACTAGATGTCTCACATTACCTTAAGAAGGTGATTGCATAGTGTGATTTACAGCCAAGTTTAGATTTAAAATATCATTCATTATTCTCCACAGAAGAGTAGGTAATTATAGTATGATATTGTGAGGAATCAATTCATGCACAAAGTGCAAATTTTGATTTGATTTTTATGACCTTACAGCTATCGTTTTACTTTACCAACCCGTTTCTTCATAGACACAATCTTTGATCAGTGTTGCTTTCTGTAACAAAATTAATGCAAAGACTGCCAGCAGTCATATATGTGTTCTAATCTGTTGATTTAGATGCTAGTGTTGAGAACTACAGTAAGACTAGAGTCTCCTTTGCAACTGATTGGAGTGCTTGCTGCAATTTCTTAATTCTTGTAATATTCCTACTTCTTTCTCTTTGGTGTGCATATTTCTATAACTATTCTTCAGCCTTTTCATATATTTTGCGTGATTTTTTTTTGTTGTGAAATTCAGCTCTACTTATTTGGCATTTTTGTGTTGTGAGAAAAAACTTGAACATGCTTCCACTTAACTTGGTAGCAACTGTATCTGTAACAGGTCTAATAAACACCTCCACAGGGTATAGTTGTTACCTCATAAACAAGGAGAACCCTCAATTTATGATCTAATTTATATCCATAGGTTTTAATGTACTTTCTGAAAGAGATTGTATTGTGAAACAAACCATGATATCTTCAGTATGTATTAAACAAACAAAAAATGGAGCAGTTGGTCTGCATCACTGTTAGACATTAACTGTTTTGCCAATTCACAAGATAATAAGTCACCATGAGCTTCTGGGGTTTTTTTCCCTAAAAGTGTTCATGGGATTGCTTGATAACACAACAGTGTGAAGAACAAGACAGCAGTAGAATGGTTATACATAGCAGAATACCAATTAAAAAAGTCAGACAGTCATAGTTTTCCTTCTGTGTCTTCAGGTTTTTTCCTCGTAATCACAGAAGTTATTGAGGCAAATTAATCTACTTTTCTGTACTGTTAGTATACCCAATATATCTTTCTTTAAAATACTTATTTGCTTGTTGAAATAATTAAAAAAAAAGTCTGCATTCATAGTGTTTTGAAAACACTGCTTTATATGCACGGGGCCTGGTCTATGGTCAATTGCAAGTCCATCAATTTTAATGGACTTGTGCCACTTTTATGGTGCTAAGCTGCATGTTTATGTATTTTCTGTAACGAGCTCTAAAAGATTTTTGAAAATGATGAGTTATTTAAAAATCAATTTCTATGACTGAGATGGTAACATGCCCTAAGTGTTCCGACCCTGCCACTTGATTCCCCTGTAGTTCCACATGATGAAATTTCTGGAGTTTGAATTTGCCTTTTTAAGCTCTCAGTAGTCAGATACAGAAACCTATACGAAAATACCTTCCTGGTTTCAAATTCAATTATTTAAAGTTAATTTCCCCTTTTTGTCTCTATGTGTTAAAATACCATTAATTACTACTTTTTCCCGGAGAGATTTCAGCTTTATTCATTGTACAGAGAAAACCCTGCAGTTGTGTGATGAATTAGATTATTTTCTGTAGGACCTTTGCCTCATTTGTTGAAGAATTTGGAATATGTACTGGGTGAAGGAAGCAGGAACTGTAGACAGAAAATTGAAGTGTAAAGATAATATAACTGCTGCCCAGGAAATACTGATTCTCTCCTTGGTTCTGTTACAGACTTCTTGTGTAAGCTCAGACATCATTTGATTGAATTTTCTTTCTATGTGGCTTTTTTTTGGCACAACATGCACGTAATTCCATGCCAGGCATCTAATTAATTACATAGGTGCCATAAACTGCTGGCTAAAGAGATCATCCCAATCTGCTTTGGCCAGTTTCACTGTAATACGGCTGATTGTATGCATGCATGGCCAGGCAAATCAGCTGATCCACCTGATAACTTGTCATACAAAACTCCTTTCTCCCCACACCAATATTTTTCAGGTAAATCAACTTGTGACTCCAACTCACTGGACAGCCCTATAAATTTTGGTGCCAGCACATGGGAAGATACAGAGATGCATAGCCAGAGACAGCAGGGCTACCTCTTTCTGTCAATGATAGCAGAGCCTTGGAGGATTAACTTCACAAATTAGACATCTAAATTAGGTGCCAATCAGTAAGCAGTATGATTATCCTGAATGTATCCTGCCAAGAATTTACATTTGAGAGCCTCATAGCACTAAATGGTAAGCACTGTCAATAGAACTGAGTTTAATGGAAGTTGTACCTTTGACGTACAGAGTACTGGACACAGTACTCTGAAAAATCAGGTCCTAGGCATGTTACACTGGAGAGCCCAAAGCAGTGGACAGTTCGAGTCTAAATCTTTCAAACTTAATTTCTCTCATACATATATCTGTATGAAAAAAGAAATATATATACACACGTACACAAAAGTAGTCAAAAATATACACGAGAGCTTTTGAAATATGTTTGCTAATATATATCTGCATGCTAGTGCTTATGCAATAAGCTGCTATGGTGATACGATTATTCTTGATATGTATGACATGGACAGCCTGTAGTAAAGAATAAGTGAAGCCAAATTTTGAATTTAAAGTTTAAAAAGTAGAACTGAAGAGATGTGAAATTTTCTATGCAAGTGAGGCCAAGGAGAGAAAGATCAGAAATTTTAAAAACTGTTTTGTAATACAGGTAAACAGAAGGACTGAATCAAGGTTGTACAAAATGGAACTCTTAAGCATGTAACGATTTTGGGGAAATTTAGATTATTTAAAATTAGATAAGCTTTGGGAAGGGACATAGAAATAGATTTGGGGTGGGTACTTTTTTTTCCTTTTTTTTTCCTTTTTCCCTGGTAGTGAAATTTCAATTGTCACCTTTTATTTAGGGGTTTATACTGAATAGCTGAGCTGTCTCTCACTTTGTCGTCTAAAATGCATAGTACTTTATTGCCCAAGGATCCTCACCTCTCATTACGTACTGAGTACATTGAGTATTTTCACCATTAAAGAGTTGTAATATTCTTTGAATGATACCACAGAATCATAAAAATGTGTAATGCAGGTAACGTCAAGAGATTACGTAGTCAACCAGATCAGATATTTGACTGATCTGGTATCAAGTATACAGTATCAAGTACTTCACTGTCTTACCTAAGTATTTCTAATTTGTCACTCACTGTACGCTTCCACGTTGAGGTTTTCATAGTCTCCATTGGTAACATGTTCCTATATTTTACTTTGCTTGTATTTGGAAAGCTTGTTTCTAGAGTTTAATTCCAAGCCTACTGATTGCAAATAAAACAACTTACTTTCCTCTGTATACTTTGAAGAAAGGGGAGAATAGTAAATCACTGTTATTTTCACTTGTTTCAGGATTATTACAGTGCTGATCCACTTCTGGTTTTGTTTGGTAGTGTAAGCAAGCCCAGTTCTTTCAGTCTTTCTTGTAAGTCATTTTTCTGAAAGGGTTGTAATTTTTTTTTGTTTTTCTGTCTATACTTTGCAATATCTTAAAAGATAGTGCAACACTGCTTCAGCTGAGGCTTTTCATTTTGCTGAGTAGAATAAAACTTCATATTTTTTAAGCAAGATTCCTGTGTACTGTTTCTCAAATTAACCACTGAAAAAATTTATGCTCTTCAGTTACGCTAGCTCATAGAAGCAGTGCCATTAAGGGAAAGTAAAGTATGCGTAGCACAATGGATACACTGGTGTACCTTGTAGTTTACAAATTATAAGACAAGAATCTGAAATACTTCGATTAATGGGTGAACATGATAATATTTTAGATATTTTTTGCGTGGAGGTTTATGTTTAACCATTACAGTTTCTTGGGTCTTCCATTTCTTCTAATACCCATTCACTCTTTCTAACACATGTAAAACATATTTGACGTTTATAATAATGGAATGATTAGGCATGTTACTGACATCAAGGTTTAAGGGACTGGGTGACATAGAGAATTTATGTTCCACTTTAATCCATTTATCAACCTCCTCTGGGAACTGATTTTAAATCTAACTCAAGCCGTACGAACTGAGGGAAAAAAGCCCTGCCTTATCCAACAGCCTGAAAAACACATAAATGTATGAAATTGTTGTCAGGGCTCCCCCCACCTTCCTCTTTTTTAGTGAGGAGGATATTAATAGTAGCCATTAATGACTTCTTTGCACATCAAATTGGTTTTTATTATTATTAAAAAAAATTATTCCTTGAGTAATAGTGCTGCTTTTTTGTGAGGGGAGGAAGGTTTTGAGTGTATTTGAATTACACAAATGTGTACGGTAACACTAAACCCATTTGGTTCAAAGATATCCAAAAGGGCAATGTAGGTTGTCTAAACTTACGCAGGCGTGAACTCAGTTGCCTGTAATAAAACTAGTTTGCCTTTTCTGTCCTGTAAACAAAATGTAGTTGCCACTTGGTTACTAATAAGAGATGTATAGGACCAGGTTTTCAACTGCTTTGATGTGACTCCAAAATCATTTAACTGGAGTGAAGGTGATGTAAGCAAATTCAGAATTGGGCACATTGTACAACTTACACTGATGCAGTCAGTTACCTTTATAATGTAAGAAATGGTAATAGAAGACTTTTTACCACTCCTTGATATTTGACATTGGCATTTAGGCACATATCTGGAGAGATTAAACTCAGGAACCATGTATTTTTAGCTGTTCGGTCAGAATAATTTGCTGCCTACCAAAGTGCCAATCTTGGGGTTTAAAGATGAAAAATATGCTATTAGTCAAATATTTACGAGTAGAACCTAATGTGTTTAAGCCTTGTTGACCTTTACATAGTTATGACATATATATCATCTCTTGGTTATCCTTACCATTGCTTTGGTCTGGAAAAAGTAAAACAGGAGGTTAAGTAGTCCCTAAGGGTGAGTTAAAATTTAGACTGCTACCATCTTGCATGGGTTTAGTATACTTAGTGTAATTCATGGCAAGTTGATGAGACTGCTCAAAGCAATAAAATAGCTTGTTAGGTAATGCCATTTAAGAAAAAAAGTAGTTCTGAAAGTGAGCTTACTGTTTCCATATTTAGTATTCTAATATTCTAAACAATATATTTGATAGTATTTGTGGTAGATGTATAAAGCCTAACTCTTGCTTTTCTGTTTCAGTCACATGCAAAATGGGTTTAAAATATAGTCAAATTTGCTAGCACAGTTATATCTTCTTCCTGATTTGAGGCCAGAAGAAAAGCCACTATGGTCATTTAGCTTCATTTCCTGCATAACATATATTGCAGGTATTTCATTAATTAATTGCTGCTTATAATTTAGCACCTGTGATTGAATTAGAGGACATCTTTTTAAAACAAAATGGTACCCCAAAATATCTTTAAACCTTGATTGAAAATCATCCAGAAGTACAGATTTTTACTAAATTCTTTGTGGTTAATTATTTTTGCTGATCAGTAGCCTGATTTGAACTTGTTTAGTTTTATTTTTGTCAGTTTCACTAGAGCTTTATTAACTGATATTGGTAGGTTGTATGCTATGTATTAAATATTATATTCATGAAATATTTCTTCTATGAGGTTTTAGGAATAAATACATAAATAGTATAGGATGAAGTTATCGTTTACATGTTACAGGTTGCAAAGTTCTTTGGAGTTACTGTGAAAATAAAAGGGTACTAACCTCAAGAAAGTACCAACAAAAACCTGTAATATCATTAAGTAACTTAATATTTTATCTGAGTTACAGGTCTGGTTATCGTTTGCCATTTACATTATATTAAATATTTTTAAAAAATTGGAAAAATATTTGAAATGTGAAATATCAATAAATATCTCATTATTTTACCACAATGGTTGTTAAAACATTGCTTTTAGTTCTCTAATCATGTGCTCACAGTACTGTCCTGTGTGACTACCAGGTGCTCTTTGGTAAAAGGAGAAAGTTAAACAGGAGAACGAGTATAAAATTAAAAATTAGGCCTGTCAGAGAAGAATATCAGAAAAAACCCCAAACAAGTATCCCAGGCAACATCTGGTGTCTCTGAAGCTAGATGAGGCAACTGAAGGGGGCAGAACAGGTAGAATGATCTGTTCCATTTTCCTAGACCTGTTTAGTAAAGGTACCTTACAAGGTAAAAATGATAATTCCCTGCTTGGTTTACATTACTGTGTGGATCACAAGAGAGGGGGAGTGCTAATTATCATGAGGCTTTCTGTGTCTTGTCTTCTCTTGTTTCTACTTGCCCTTATGTTTCCATGTAGTGACCAGTACAAGCAGTAACTGAACAGAGTTGATCCATGGGCATTAACCACTCCAAACAAGTTATGGTGAATTTTACAAAGAATATTTACTTGTGCTTAGGTGTCTTTTCCACAAATATTGCGTAAGTCATGTGCATTTCATTAAGAAAAAATGTTTAAGCTGTCTTGATATATAATTTTGAAGTTTATCTAACTAGAAACAAATTTGCTTATTTGAAATTTCTTGAGGTTTTTGTAGAGGTTGGAATCTAGTGGTCCATCTGATCATTCCTGTGTTGTTTCTGAATTACTAAATGTAATTTAAAATAATTGAGTTTCTCATGAAGTTCAATAAGGGGAAATGTAAAGTCTTATATCTTGGAGGAATAACCTCAGGCACCAGTGCACACTGGGGTCCAGCTGTCTTGAAAGCAGCTTTGCTGAGAAGGATGTTGGGATTCTGACTGTGAGCCAGCTAATGCACCTTTGGTATAAATGGCCGATAGTATCTTGGACTGCATTAGGAGGAGCATGGTTGCAGGTTGGGGGAGGTGATTTTTCCTCTCTACTCAGCCCTAATGAAGCTGCATCTGGAGTACTGTTTGTAGTTTTGAGTTCCACAGTACAAGAAAAGATACAGACTTATTGGAGCAAGTCCAGAGCAGGGTTCAAAATATGATTGAGGGACTGAAGTATCTGTGTATAAGAAGAGGCTGAGAGACCTGGGACTCTTCAGCCTAGAGGAGAGACAGCTTAGGAGGACCTTACCAACGTGTCTAAGTACATGGTGGGAGGGAATGCACAAGAGTGAGCCAGACTATTCACAGCTTGTCAGTTGTGTGCACTGACAAGATGGAGGCAATGGGCACAAACTAAAGCACATGAAATTCCATCTGAACAAGAGTAGACACTTTTTTAGGAGTGTGATCAAACACTGAAACAGGTTGTACAGAGAGGTTGTGTAGTCTCCTTCTGTGGGGATATTAAAAAGCTGACCAGACACAGTCATGGACAGCAGGCTCAAGGTGACCTGCCTGAGCAGGTGGGGAAGGTTGGACTAAATGGTCTCATGAGGTTCTAAACAATTCTGTGATTCTGCGAAATTTGAACAATGAAAGAGAGATGGTTTTACTAAAAGTCAGGGAAGCGCATTTTGTTTAAACCCACTTAATGTTAGCAAGTCCTTATGACTAATAGGGCAGCATTTTTGATCCAGCTCTTTATCGTTGATGTAAGCACCAAAGGCTCTGTTTCAGTTCTCTTCTGATGGTGGAAGTTTCAGAGCCTGTTTGTATTTCACTGATGTGCTCTTGGACGGATATGTTACTAAATAATGCATGTCAGGCAGGTTATTTGGCTGCATAAAACAGTGTTCAACTGTAAAAGAACGTTCAGAATAACTTAAATTTTTGAATTGTGTTCTTTCGTCACGTATTTTGCAACTTCAGTACTCATTACGTTGTAGTCTGGCAAGTAGTAGTTCATACTAATACTGGTGCAGCAGGAAGTTAGTGAACCTATAATTATCTATACGTCCTTCATAAATATGTGGAGGCAAAAATGTTTCTTTTTTTGTGCTGGGGGAACTGGTAATACAGTTGTTTAAAGAGGAAAATGTAGACTTAATGATAGTTTGGCTCTGAGTACTTGCCAAGGAAGTTCTGCTTGCATTCTGACCAGTAGATTATATGATTAGAAGAGTAGCCAGGGAGTATCTCATCTGACTGTTGCCTTTTCTCTGGTATACTACCTAGGCCTAATTTCTAAAGATCAGAACTAATTAATTTCTTATGCGTCTTTGATTTAGTGCACCTAAGTAAAATTCAGAATTTCATCAGTAGGAATTTTTAAACTAAATAAGTAATTTTAGGGGAAAAAGTACAGTTTTAGGAAAACTTCTGTGTAATAAGGTGAGTTGGACTTTCTTTACCCTGGGAAGCTTTTAGACCACATCTACTGCATGGCACAGTTAGTAGTCATACATTAGATAGTTGAATGTATATAACTGATTCAGTGCCTGCACTCTATACTTTTCAACATAGCTGATTGCTGTAGGTGAGCTAGGTGTTTTCCAGGACACAAAAAAAAAATATTCAGAATACACTTGAATATTTCTGTGCCATACTTATTTACCACACAGACATATTTAAAGCGTACATTTATACACAGTGATACAAATGAATGTGTGCTGCTCTTTCTGTGCTTTTGAGCTGGTCAATGTGAGTCCAGCTCAGGTCTAGAAATCCAGATTGCTGTCTTAGTATGGTAGTATGTTAATCAGTGTTCTATTTTGCTTTGCAGGGGTTATCCAGCAAGCTTGGATATGTAGCTTCCTCTGACTACCTCACAATGTGGGTGTGTGATTTCTGTACCCATCTGCATAGATGTAAATGTGAGTTAGTCAGTGACTGGGAGTGGAGTTTACATAGCTTTGGTCAAAACTAATTGGAGAACAACGTCTCAAAACTTTTTGGTGAAATCTGATTTTTAGGCTGCAACTGAAAATGTATAAACAGATTATGAATTTGGTTGTGCAGTCCTGAGAAGAATGAAGTTTCCAGTGGAGAAAAGGATGAATATTTGTGACAAAGGTTAAAATTCCTGGAATGACTATTTGTAAAATTAATGATTAATTTTTTAAATTCCTAGAGCTTCAACATTTTGTATAAATATTTCAGACTGCTTGATTGGGGAACTGGAGAGCTATCCTCTAGTTCTAGCAATAATTCAGGCTCATAATTAACTGTAATACTTATTCTTTCAGTTTACAGGTGATGTCTTTTACATGCCATACTTTTGAAGAGTTAACACTTCCCTAAGTCCTAACATTAACCTCCATGCCAAAACTTAGGTTACTTGCAAACTAACTTCTAACTTGAAAAAAAAGGAGAAAAAGTGCAAAATTGAATTCTTTTTTGCTCTGTGATTCCACAGACAGTGGTAAAACTGTACATGTTAATCGGGTTTTTATTTCAAAACTGGAAAAAATTAGGTAGGGAAAAATATTAGCACACTGGGAAAAAAAACCACATTTTTTACCAAAAATTGCAAATCCCAAATTTGTGTGTGTTTTCAGTTTATTGTTTTAGCCCATTCCAGTCATTGTTCTTGACAGTGAAATGCAACAGAAAAGAACTTCAGTTAAGGAAGTTTTATGCAGTAGTTATAATCTTCCTGCGTATTGAAGTGAAGGACAGAACAATGAAAAGGAAACTGCTTCAAATCAATCTCTACTATTTTAAACTATTTATAGAATCCCTAATCAAAGCATGATTCATAGAAACCTTGGGAGAATATAATGCTATAGCTTATGTGCATTTATTTGTAAGTGGAAGTGTTCTTACACAGTATCCTCATGGTTAGCATTACCTCGTATCTGTCACCGTTATCACGTGTAGTAATCTTTACTGATAAACTTAGCTCCAAATCAATAATTTCACACACTAGGAAAGTAAAACAGAATATAGCCTTTTGAATGAGAGTTATGTTGGTTGACGAGTTTGTAAAAACAATATGACACTTGCCTCCTAAATAATACTGCAGAAGTCTCTTGTAAACCCTTTAGCAATTTTATCTAATCTTTTACAAGTTGTAAAATCATAGCTGAAAGGCAGGAAGAAAAGGAATGCACAAGTAAGACATCTGTTATTATTATATCGATGATATATAACCAGCTCTGAAGTAATACATTTTAACAAGGACTAGAGTCTTACCCAAAATGAGATCTTGTCCACTTCCACATCTTCATTTACTGCATTCATAAAAATTAAGTTTATAATTGGGAAATATTATCAATTAGTGTTTGTAGGACATTGCAGGTATGCTACAGTCTTGTTTAGATTAATGGATTTGCAGCCAAGCCGTATCTTAACAGACAGGGGTATCTCTAAACCAGCTTCAAAGTAATGTATTTGCATGCTGTTTATAAAACAATATTGACCATTACTAAGTACAGTATTGCTATATTTTATAACTTCAGCACTGTGAAATGTACATACTGTTAATATATTTTCTAGTCCATTAAGGACAAGCAGCATATTATGCTCCATTTAATAAAAGATTTACAAGTCACTAGTGTGGAAGCTTATTCTAGTATAATTTTGGGGTGTAGATGCAGCTGTCTTTTAGAAATTGTGTTAACTCAAAACCAAATTTTTATTAACTACATTGTAGTGTCACATAAGATCCAAAGGGTTAAACTTTCAACTTGCTTGAAATTGATGCAAAGCTACAAAACTCTTAAATAGTTAGACACCTTGGGAACAGCAAGGAACTTTTCTGGCCATAGTGGAGGAGGAGAGATGGGGAGAAATTATATAATTTTTTACCTGTTGTCACACTTTTTGGCCATGCATCAGTAGAAACAAAAATAAGCCATGGAAGAAATACTTCTTTCTTTCCTTCAAGCCTTTTGGTTTAATCAACAGTAAAATGGGTAATTGTGCATTTTAGTGTATTTCAATACCAATCCATCCAGTAATAGCTAGTTAGCTCTTCATTTTTGTTCCTTCAATGTGGAATTAATATCAAATGAAAAAATGAGTCTTGTACCATTGTTCTGTATGATTAAGTGTGGAGGCTCTGTCTTTATTCTAGCAGCCCATGGGAATTGGTCTGAAAATGTTTGTGGGATTTGCTCCAAAGGGCCAGTGATCTGAGAGCTACCTGGTATGCTTTAAAAATTGATACTTAAGCTTTCAAGTTGTCTGACATTCGTGTACATTGTGTTACTGATGCAGCAGTATAATATTTTATTCTTACTTTTGTTTTTATTTATTATTTTAAAAATAACTTTGTAACTATAAATCTTTTAGGCCTTTTACCAAGTTAGATTCTTACTGGAATTAGAAAAAATTATTAATTAGCTCTTGAAGAATCTTCTGGGTTTTGATTTGTGGGAAAAGAGTCTTGCTCTTTACCCTACTTATAGGCAACTCAGAGGTGTACTGTGTATTTTTTTCCGGCCTTTACAACGGAACATGCATTAATATATATTAATACTGAAGCAACATTTGCCACGGTATGCGTTTGTTTTCCTTTAAACGTATTCTAGTTAAGAGGGATGCAACTTTCTGTCTTCTGAAGCCAAGGTGTACATCTTTTTGTAATGTTTTTGAAAAGCATTCTGTTGTCACTGTGCTATTTTTAGAAAACAGAATATACCTGCCTTTGTCTTTTAGAGATAGTTGCAAATGCTGCTTCACTTCTGAAAGAGCTGTTAAACAGATCCTACTGGAAGAGCACCCAGGGGTATAGTATATATTTGGATATATTAGATACATTCAGATTCCTGAAACATTATTAAAGAGAGAAGCCGTACTAGGACTTGTGTAACCATATGAAATTAACTTCCCGGATATAGAGTGGAGAACAGTTGTTAATGTCAGAATCCAGTTGCACATTTGTGATGGCTAACATTTTTTCAGTGTATTGTCACTAAATGTAAAGGCTATGATGTTCTGACACATAATTTGTGAGGTAATGAAGGCATTTATAAATTAATATTAAACAATGTTTAAGGAGACCATAAATATTATTGAAAAGAAAAATACTAGATGCAGGAATAATGTTCTTCAAGGAATGTTTTGGGGGGCTATATTAGTTAGAATTTTCATTAATTACACTGGCTCAAAACTAGGTGCTTAGAACAAAGTGGTAGGTGTTAGAGCAGGTGAGAAATAGGCTTTCATGCAAAAATAAGTCACTACTGGGTGATCTTGAAGCATGTAGTAATACAAAATGTGATGGAAGTCTGTAATATGAGATGGGTATAACAAGAATTTTTTGCTATAAGTTATACTTTTTTGAGTGCAAACTTTAAAAGACCTGGAGGTTCTTGTGGATCTGATGTATTTATAGTAAAGACAGGTAATAATTAATTCTGTTGTACAAGAGCTTCATATGTCTGAACATCACCTGGAATACTATGGTGCATTTCTGATTGTCTGCTTTCAGTAACAGTGAGTTCAACTGAGATGGGTGCAGCTGAACAGGGTGAGGTAGAGCCTCAAGGGAATTTAAGAGCTTAGCTTCCTTAGTTGAATAAAACAAAGACTGGGAGTTGGTACAACAGTTACCTATGAAAATGTGAATGGGTGATAAACCACAAGGCATGGAAAAGACCTTTATAAAATAAATGGCAGTTATCAAAAGAACAGATTATCATTGTTCTATACTGGGCCATTCTTAAATGTGAACTGAAAAATTATGGTTTTACCTGTAAAATGAACGAGATGCTACAGCTATGACTAGATGCAACAAAGAACCCTGATAGTTTTCCCTGCAAAGTTTCATAAATTTATGTAAAGGTGTGGTTACCTAAGTAAGTTACTCTTGAGACTGGACTCTTTCGACTCTAGGTTAGTGGGACACACCTTGGTTTCACATTTGTTACATCTGCATCCTTTTGTTTCAGTCTTTTTCTCTCAATTTCAGTAAATAAACACCACTCAACAGTCTTACAAATACCACAAACAATTATGTACAATCCAAATGTTTTTACAGGTAAAGCATAGAGAGCTACTCAAAGTTGTTACATTTTTTTATTTTCTGCATAACTCTTCACTGTCCCTCAAGGAAATATAATCTCTGTTGTTTAATGAACTTTCTCATTTTATTGTTAAGTGCTCAGGTTCACTGATGGATGAAAGTTTACTTTTGTAGTATTTGGCTTGCTTTTTGCCAGAAACTCATCATGAAAAATACAGAAAACGTACCTCTAGTCTTCTTCCCGTGTTTGTCTCAAACTGGAATTCTCTGTTGTGCATGAATCCTGAACTCTTTAGAGAGTAATTTTTATTTCATCATGATCAGTTGAATATGTGTTTGGCAAAAACAACCTTTTTTTTGTTTCAATAAAAAAGTTAAACAGCATTAGTTATTCAGATTTAGAGCTACAGGAATACATTTTAAAGCTTACTACTTATGCTTAAAAAGTATCTTATAAAATACATAAAATTGCCATAATTTGCCTTTTAGTTGTCTCACACTTCTAGTTTGGTTGTCAAAAAACTTGACTTTAAAGAAATAGAGGAAGAGGTCTGTAGATAGAAGTACTATCTTTTATTAGACCTACTGGAATATTTGGAAAAGTCGGGCTTGCAGGCACACAAGCCTCTCTTCCATGTGTGAAATAGAAACAGCAACAAAATAATAGTTTGAGAACAAGTGTTCAGAGATAGCAGACATACATCTGTTCAACCATCTTTAAAAGAAAAGCAATTAGTACTTGTGAAGAGACAGGCTAATATGGGGCTGGGGGAGGAACAGGAGAGAAAGACAAAGATACATCTAAGAAGATGTTGCATGTGAAATACAGGTGAGTCTGGGAGAGAAGAAAGGGAGATTAAAACGTGCAATAAAAGCACTCTCTTGCATCCATGATTTTTGACATCTGGTGGAGTTACGAGTTTTGCTTACCAAAATTTCAAAGATATTTATTGGTTTTACCTGAGCATAGGGGCATAGTATGTGAGCAGTCAGAGAGGAAGGAATGAGAGATCAGAAACACAGTGACTAGTGACAGATGCTCACAGATGGGTATTTTTTTCCTTTATAGGCTGTGTCAATTTGATATGTAGTTTTTGCTTAGTTTTACATACATCATAGCTCTATGATGGCAAATTACTGGGGTAAGCTGTATTTGGATGTATATTATGGAAAGCACAGTTGTATAATTGAGTGTGTCTTTGGATTGCACCTACGATGTTTCTGGTGGTGAGTTTTCTGAGGCTAGAGGCTGTTAGAAGGCCAAGGTGGTTCTTGGAAGACATCTTCAAAGTGGCATCTTCTAGAAATTATTATAGTTGGTTAACAATTTGCTCTTTAAGTACAATGCACCGTGTTATTTGACAGCTGTAATTCTGTCTGTGATGCTTGGGTATCTCTTTCAAATAAACATGATATTTTCACAGAAGTGTATTTTTTTGACTAAAAGTCTTCTTTATATAGTTGGTGGTTTCTTTGGAGGGTATCACAGGAATTTTCTTCAGAGTGAACGGGATAGCAGCTAAGTGTGTCTAATTTTTGTGTGTGTGTGTTTCAGATGGTTGCAGGTTTCTGGAGTTAAGTTTGTTAGTCTGTGGTTTTCTGTGCATTTAAGTTTGTAGATTATCATCTTTGATGTTAACCTTAATACCTAGGAAAGTATCTTAGTATAGGAGTATTTCAGAGGCAGTTTGACAAAAGTGTCATGATTATTGAATTTATGGTTGCAATTAGCAGGGAAGTCCAGTTTTCTGGTCATGGTGATGAGGATATTATTCATACGTCTTATGACATATGGACTTGTTGGTACATACCTAATGGTGAGTAGTTGTTCTTTCATTTAGCTTTGAAAGCTGCTGGTTTTGTTTGACATGAAGAAGGTTTTGTGTGCTCAAAATTTTATCTAGCGTGTTCAACAATGCCAGCTGCCCTACTCCTGCTTCTGTCCTTAAGACCGTCTTGGTTACAACAAAGTGCTGTGGGAGAAATAAAACCTTTCTGCCTTTCAGGCCTCCTGTTTCTTAGTTTATCTGCACTCAAGCTGACCTTTGCTAGCTCTGTTTCTAATTCTCCTCATATACTCATTTTTAGTAGGGGATATGTGTTGTAAGTAAGCAAGGTCAAATTTCTGAGCCCTCGTATGCTAACCCAATGATTTCTAGCCCCCTTTAATCCTTTCCTACACCAGCAGCTGTAGTAATAAGGGTCAAGGGGCTGCCAGGGATTGAGGTCATTAGCTTTTGGGTTGTATTTATTCATTTTGTTGGTGTTTTTCACTGATCAGCCTTAATGGATATTACCCACTCAGTTGTATGGTATTAGAACAGCATTTGACCTTTCCAGTTATGTGAATGTTTGATTTGAAGTTTATTTTACTTTGACTATAAACTGGATGCTGCTTTTTTAGATATGGAAAGAAATTCTCTCATTTTGTCCTGCTGTGAACTGTCTGTATTTTATGTTGAATACCTCAGCATTCATGTGTGTACAGTCAGATCCCGCTGAAGGAATGGAAAAACTATGTTGATTCCAATGAAACCTTTCAGGGCTTCTATTGATATTAATGGTAATTAAATGGGAAAGGACTTGAATCCTTACTGTTTGGAACAAGTAAACTTCTAGGTTTTATACTGCTTTTTAAACCAGCACTTGTATCATTGCTTCAGTGTATATTTATGTTATAATCATCTGTGATAGAACCAACAGAGTACACAGCCTGAATCTTTGGGTCTACTGCTTTTTTGTAAATGTACAAAATGGTGAATGCACACTATTACACAACAAATGAAAAGATCAGAGAATTCATGTGTGTCAGTTTGAGTTTTTAGCTGCTCCTGTATAAATGCAAAGCTAAACTGTTGAATTCTTTTCTGCAAAGATTTCTGTCTCTTCTACTCAAGAAAAGGTAAGGACAATAGACATCAGAACATAACCTGAAAGTTGACAAATTTATGCTTTCATGAACTTAAGGAGAAACGCCATATCACATGGTAGACCTCTCAATGACTCTTTCATGATTTTAGCACTCTTTCTTTTCTTGTACTTAAGATTGGTTTATGCTTTAATGTTTGAGATGTTCTCAGCTGCTACTGGTAAGAAGCAATTTCTGCACAATGAGGAGGAAAGAATTTATTGTATTTGGTGTTGCTTTTAGTGATATGGATGCTTGCTCACTAGATATTGTACTGAGGTCAGCTAAATCATTTCATTAAAAAGTCCTTTAGGTGGTAGTTATATTTGGTTACCACCAAGCTGATGTGGATCTGAACCAGAAACACAGAAGTGAAAGACTTTCTATCCTACTAACAATTTCCTGAGCCTTCCATTCTCCTATATTAAGAGGGGGTTTTATAGAGTGGAAAAATGCCCCATCATAAAGCTGTAAGGTTAAAACTGCAGCCCCTCTCCCTTCCCCAACACTCCTTAAACTATGGATCTTGTTTGCTATGGGAAGTGAACTGCAGGAGGAAGCCAGATGGCAGCTGTATTGAGCTGCTGCTTTGTTGTGCAGGATGGGTGCCCCTCCTCCCTTCTCCAAAGCAAATGTTGATTCACGAATGAGGGGTTTATATATCTGAATGAGGTATTCATGTGATTTTTTTAAAGTCTGCTCTTTTAATAGTTTGAAAAAGAAATTGATCCTGTGATCATAATAAGAAACAGTTTGAGATGTGTATGTGGCAAAGTTGTATAATTTTAAGGTGAACTTTCTAAAATGATACACATATAGCCATGGTTATTTTATTACTCTCAGTTAAACTGCCTGAAGTGCTGCATCAACACAGCATGCTTCTTGTAAAACATATTCCAAAGAGAAAAATTGTTTTATATTTTATTTTAAGGTAAAATGTAATCATTTTGTCAGTGAGGGACTAAACCCCAGAAATAGTTAAAACATTTTTAAATTAACAAATTGCTAGCCAGAGAATGTCTATTAAATTATAAGAGGAAAATACATTGGATGGATCTGATTTACTTCATAGAATCTGCACCAAATCTTTGAGTGTTTTGTGGTGCTTACAAACATTTATTAAAATTCTACAGTATTTGGAGGTTAATCATCAAGGCTGATTTTTATATTTTTTTTTATTTCCATTTCTTCATAAAACAAAATTGTATGTAAGTTTATATACTTTTTAACTGTTGGCAGACATGTTTGATTGCTGTTATATTTGTGATGCAGAATACTGTAGTTTTAAATTTCCAATTGTGCCAAATTGGATTTTCAGCTAAGACCACATATGTACATAGTATAAGGTTTGTAGAATGATTAACTAGAACTTTGTTTCATTCACTGATTACTAAGATCATCTTCCTGTAATCCAAGAAAAATGAATAGTTGTAACAAACGGAGCTCACCATAAGCACTTTTTCTAAATATCCAGCGCCGAATTCTCTCTGGCACTGTTGTCAACAGCATGTTCCAGGCTCTGTCTTTTGCCATAAACTGCATTCTAAGCACAATGGAAATAGCATAGAAACGTAAGAATTAGGAAATTGTGTTATTAACAAGCAGCATTTTTAACCACCAAGGGGGATTTATTTAGGCTGCCTAGAGTGCAGAATGTGTTTTTTAATGTAAATAGCTACTAAGAAAAAATTCAGATCCTCAGATGAATATCAGAAATAAACCATAACAAAATATTTTTAAAAATATGTACCAAATAAAGTAATGTGGTTTTCCCTCCTCTTTTCTTCTCTCCTTCTTGCTGTCTTTCACTCTTTCCGATGTCAGTTTATATCTTTTGTAATGCAGATATAAGATGAGAGAAAACGAGGGGATAGCTGTAGTACAGGTGGAAATAGTTAAAAGAACTGGGTTGGAATGTTAAAACTGATATTTCTCCTTCTCAACATACCACATTAAAAAGTAGTTGGGGGTGCCTGGCATCTTCATGACTGGTAATATAAGTAAATATCAGCAGTATTCAGGATCATTCAGAATTGACATACATATGGTTTATATATAAATGAATAAATAAATGTGCCTTCAATGTCTTTGTGCATATAACAGATACATAATAGGCAGACATATATATTGAAATCTATGTTTCACATCAAACCTCTACAGCATGCTTCATGAGGGAGACAAGACCCATGTGTTTTGCAGAAGCTTTTAAAGCTGTTTCATTTATTTTATTAGCCTTTAATGAATGTAATTAGAACCCAAGTAATTAAATGCAATTGTGCTCAGTATGTTCCTGTTGTAAATTGCCCTAAACAATGTGCATGGTGTGAACAAATTTGTGGGATTAATAGAGGATAGATAATGTTTTTGGATAGTATTTCACACTAAACGGCCGCAGAGAGAAACAAAGAAGCTGGCGCAGTGTCATTAATCTTAGTCAACTGGCAGTTCTGGTGTAATTTGCATGACTTAGGCAGTGACACAAGATGGGGCTAGCTTGGGATGGGTGTTAGATCACTAGGATACATATGTATTTATTTCTCTTTAGTACTCTGATTTATAAGTAGAAAGAAGTTTCTTTGAAGAAACCGATTCATTCTGTTTTCATCTTTGTTTTTATCTTAAATTAATAGAATTACTGGCAGTATTTTGTATGTGTTCCTTTGGTTTTATAGTTAGCATATTGGTTTATGGATATTAAAAAACATCTGTGCATCCTTGTCATCACAGAAGAAAGGCAGATGTGCTGTGATTGGATAGTGTGTTGCTAGTGGAATAATTTTCTTTCTTCGCTCTCTCTGATGTGTCTTGTTTCCTAGCTAAAAAAAAAAATAAAAATATCGTACAATAAAACACTTAGAAATGAATTTCTGAAAGAACGTTGTAGTATTCATAGTTAGCATATGCATTTTCATTCTACATTACCTTTGTGGGTTTTTTTCTAAAAATCTTTGAACACATGTAGTCTGATTAAGCAGAAGTATAACTCAGCAACTGTAAAATACTTCTTATGTTTTAGTAGAGTACTAAATTCTCACAAAATAGTAATGGCCACTGTAGTTAATTTTCACAAGAATTCTTAAATACCCTAGTTTGGGTTTGCTTAAATGTTCTTCAACTTCCAATTTACTTTAAATCAAAGTGAACTGTTTTGCAGAAAATATGAACAGAAATATTCCATTGCTTTACAGAATTAGAATAATAATTCAAAATTAATTTGAGTCTTGTTAGATAAGTGTTTCTGTCCTAGGCCCTAAGATTGTTTTCAAAATATCTCCTACAGAAAGCTAAACTTTACATACAGGTTATAGTCCCATTCATGAGAAATGGGATGACAGAGATGTATGTGCTGAACTAAATTATGTAATATCTCTGGAAGTTGTCATTCTGTTAAATATGTTGCTTGTGCACACCTGATCATGGTGCTATTCTGTGTTACCATGGTGTTACCTTAGTTGTGTGGTAAAATGGAATGATGAATAAACTGGGGATCTTCAGAAACCCTGGAGAAATTGCAGTCGTGACATAAACAGCAAGGGATGCTTGCTTCAACAGTATCAGTGGATATTTTAATTATATTTTCAACACAGGAAGATTGTACTTAACCATATCTGAGTAAGAATGAGATAAGGTGTTCTGAGACTGTTTAGCCAAGTAGTTACCTGTTTTGCACATCCTATGAGCTATGTTTCTTATATTTCTAAAAATGTGAATTTAATTAAAGCTTTTTCATTCATTTTAAAATTGCATAGTTAAATAATAAAAAGAAATTTTCAATACAAATTTCATGGGCAATCTTGAGTCTTCTTAAATGGGTTGATGATAAAATGTTTATAATTTTATCACTCTATACAAATGAATTTTGTAATCATACTTCTAATACTGTAAGATAATAATACTCCAAATAAATGAAGAATAGCCATGTTTGTCTGCTTACCATCTTGAAGCACGGAAGTGCTGATAGAAGCATTGTAGTAATGGTGGAAGGCAAACAGATATATTCCAATGAAATGTGAAAACAGCACAATTTTAACACAGATCTTTATATGGTAAATATAACAACAAATATGGACAATGAAAATTTTTAGGCATTCCGTTAGGCCACCTAAATATGAAGCTGATTTGTCACTAACTGCCTTTTCCCCTGAATTGTGAGTAAACAGTGCAAAAGTAAGCAAAATTGGGTTAAGCATATTAATAATTCTACCTTTGAGGAAAAGAGTATTAGCCATCCATCAATAATGATCAACAGGGTTATGAAGACATTAAAAAACAATTCGCTTGTAGCAATTTGGGGAAATACAAGATACTGAAGATATAGCATGTGTTCTGTGGATTTTAGTAAAGAAAAAAAGCGTGTTAGGACAATAGAATAAAGTAAATAGTAACTGGCTGAATGACTGGGCCCAAAGAGTTGTGGTCAGTAGAGTTCACTGCTCCGCACTGGAGCCAGTTCTGTTAATATATTTATCAATGATTTGGATGAGGGGATTGAGTGCACCCTCCGTTTGCAACTGCAAACTTAGCAGATTTCCACCAAGTTCCCTAGTGGGAGTGTTGATCTGCTTGAGGGTAGAAAGGATTTACAGAGGGATCTGGACAGGCTGGATTGACGGGCTGTGGCTAACGATGTGAGCTTCAACAAAGCAAAGTGCTGGGTCGTGTAGTTGGGCCACAATAACCCCATGCAACACTACAGGCTTGGGGAAGAGCATCTGGAAAGCTTCCCTGTGTAAAATGACCCGAGAGTGTATCCTGGGTCAACTAGCCAAAGGGGTATTCCATACCACAGCATGTCATGCCCAGTATATAAACTGGGGGGAGTTACCCAGAAGGCCAGGTCACTGTTCTGGTCAGGCTGGGTATTGGTCAGTGGGTGGTGAGCAATTGTGTTGTGCATTAGTTGTGTTTATTGTTTTCCTTTTCCCCTTTTATATTATCTCCCCTTGTTATTTCCCTTCTCATTATTATTGCTGGTAGTAGCTGTAGTAGTTTTGTGTTATACCTTAGTTACTGGACTGTTCTTATCTCAACCTGTGGGATTTACATTCTTTCCATTTTCCTCTCCATCCCTTCAGGAGCCGGCGGGGGGAAGAGGAGGGGGAGTTAGTGAGTGGCTGCGTGGTTCTGAGTTACTGGCTGGGCTTAAACCACGACGGAGTGTTGGTCAACAGTTGCCTGAACATGAGCCAGGTTGTGCACAGGTAGCCAAGAAGGCCAACAGCATCCTGGCTTCTATCAGAAACAGCGTAGTCAACAGGATTAGAGAAGTTATCTTAAGGGCCTTTTCCAGCCTAAACAATTCTGTGATTCTGTGTGGTACTTAGGGACATGGTTTAATGGTTGACTTGGCAATGCTAGGTTAACGGTTGGATTTCATGATCTTAGTATTTTCCAACCTAAACAATTCTATGATTTTATGAAATATACCACTGCGTATTGGATGTAGCCTGGCTAACCTTAATTCTGATGCTTCCTGACTCCCAAATAGTTAACTTCAGCTTGTTTCCTTAAGAAATCATGAATATTTAACGTGGTTTTCCTTGGTAACCTTTTCATTTTAGAAGTACAGTTCTATTCATAGTTCAGAGTGTTCAGTCTGTAGAATTTTAGTCCACCATAACCTCACTATACCCAGAGAATTACACCGCTTCAGAGAGGCTGCAGTGAAGAAGAGAATGTGGTCCTTTTTATACAGGAGCACAGTCTCTATTTTTTTTTCTGTTTGTATGATTCATAGTTGTTATTATAAAATAATCTTCAGTGTCAAAAGTGCTACTGCACTGTAGCCTTTGTACTTGTAAATATGATTTTATCTTTCAGTAATGCAAGTTTTGAAGATATGCACAGAGGACTAGCTACTGTAGAGAGATCTGCCTATGCTGAAAACTGCAAGAACTTGAACTCACCTTGCTCATTTTCATGTCAATTCTATAGCTGCCTCAACCTTACTACAAAACATTCTTGGCATTTTATCTTAGCCAAAATATCTTTTGCTGGGGATAATTCAAAACAGAGCAGTATGTTAATCCAAATATTAAGTAATATTTTAAAAGGCTCCTACTGGCATCCATGCAATTGGAACAGTATGGATTTAACTTTGCTTTGGCTTAACAGTTATATGTTATTCTTCTCTCTTTTGGAAAAAAAAGCACTATTGTTATTTCTTTGAGGACCAGTGTAATGTGCAAAACAGCAAAAGTAATTAATTAACAATTCATGAAAGTAGTTGACTCATATTAATATGCCATTGACCCAAGCACCACTGTTCAACATTTAAAGACCAGGGACCGTAATATTTATTATGAGGTCAGGCATATCGATATAGCATTAAAATGAATCACATTTAGTACACTGTATAGCAATTATGTTAATGCAAAAAGTATCACTGTAGTTTTTAAGTGGCAGAAAACTTATGTGATCCAGAATTTCTTATTTTATAATTATGAAAGAATGTAGAGAAAATTATTTATTGGCTCTATTGCACAAATGTTAAGAAACAGTGGGTCTGCTTACCTGAACCAGTGAATTCTGTACCAGGGAGTTTCGCTTTTCTACTCTTCAAATTATTAGCTTATTTACTTTTATGTAAAGTTTGGAGAACCTAATCCTTCTCATCCATTATACCAGATTGCTATGAGATGTAAACTTCTGGAAGAATAACAGTATTTCCCAAGGTTGTTTTCTCTTGCATCTCGTAGAATTGTAGAATCACAGAATACCAGGTTGGAAGGGACCTCATGGATCATTTGCTCCAACATTTCTTGGCAAAGTATGACCTAGAATAGATGTCCCACCGCCCTGTCCAGCCGAATCTTGACAGTACAATGTTGGGGAATCCACCACTTCCCTGGGGAGATTATTCCAATTATTGCTTGTTCTCTTTGGGAAAAATTTTCCTCTTGTGTCCAGTTGGAATCCTCCCAGGAGTAACTAGTACCCATTGCTCTTTGTCTTTTCCATGTAACTCTGTGTAAAAAAGTTCTCTCTTAACTTCTTTGGTGCCACCATTTAAATATTGGAACATAGTGGTAAGGTCTCCCCTGAGCCTTCTTTTCTCAAGACTGAACACAGTTTTATCAGCCTTTCCTCATCCGGCAGGCTCCCCAGTCGAAAAAAAAATCTTACAGTCCTTTCTTCTCTCTAATGGCCGTTTTGTTGTTCTGCATGTATTTAGTGTCTGTTGTTCCATTAAATGGAATTTTTGTGAGAGTAAGAGGGTATGGGAGAAGAGACAAGTACATCTTGCCTGTCTGTTTACAATTAACAAAACTGTATTTTGATGTGGATAAGTTTAGAATTTACGTGTGAGACCAAAATAGAGCTGAAACTTGAATTCACTTTGCTTTAACTTAACAATAGTATTTTTTTTTTCTATTGCTTTGGACTGTATTCACTGATTAATTCTATCACAGTTTGAGGTAAATGAGAAAGATAATTCCTTATTACACATGAAAAAGCTAAGACCACTGGTAAGATCTTCTAGATTCCATGCTGATTCAGATGTCCCAGTAATGTTCTAATTTTTGTTGTGCAGCTAATTCTAATCTCAGTGCTCATATGTCTAGTTTCACCTAGTTAATGGTTTTGTATCTATTCCCAGACATTTACACTTCAGTAGCTTTGAGGAGATGTGAAAGCTATAGCCAGGGGTTGTTGCAACTTACTAACTTTGAAATAGATAGGATATCTAGGAAAATTAAAATTTCCTGATGTTACTAAGTGGTAACACTTTGTACCTGCATTTTCTGGAATTGAGAAGATAATAATTGTAACAGGGGCCAATTTTGTTGCTGATCTAAGTGGGGAGAATTTTTGGTGTATTTAGTTTTGTATTCACATTTGGTACCTTGACAGCTGATATTGCTGGCACTGTTTCATTAACTCATTTTCAAAGTTCATTTTAAGACATTAACATGTGTTAGATATTATTTATGGTTAGGTTTAGATTTTATTCTATGATTAGATAGTAATCTTATTAAATGCTTTGTATTATTAGCAGTTATTAATAATTTTATTATTAGATGTGATTTCTTGTTATTAAAGTGAAGAACACTCACGTGATGTAATGTAAACATTAACAAAGGGATGACCTCACTGAATAGTTAAGAATGTTTGAATCGTTCCATATTGACCTGAACCAGGTGAATCTCTAGAACTTGCTGGCCACTGCAAGGATTGCTTTCTTCTCTTGTCCTAAAAAAAATTGGCGTGATAAGAATGAAAATGCAGCAATTTCCAGGATGTTTTTTAACTACATTGATATTCAGAGTGCTCCTGTACCTTGCACAAAGGGCAAATGCAATACATAATACTAAGCTATATTTGCTTATTGTTATTAATACTAAAATTTTTGTTCTGCCAACATGGCATTTAGATGTCTGCATGCATGTGCACACATGGGCACAGGAAGAAACAGACAATATTTACTACTGGCCTAAACTGTGCTGTAGTGAAAGCTGTACTTCTGTAGCAAACAAATTGGGAAAAGTTTTGAGGCAACATTCAATACCAATTTAAAACAGCTTCCTGTTTCATTTATTTGTCATCCTTCAACAAGTAACAGCCCCATTGGGATGCCTGAGTGTAAACGGTTCAAAGGACACATCTTTGTGATCAACTACTTTTTTTAGTCATGCAGGTTCTAAACATTGATGTTGTTTTAATATGCTTGGGCTGCAAAATGTTGGTATAGATTTCATGAAAAATCCCATTTTTATGGTGGAAGAAATAGATTTATCATTACAAAACTCTTTGCACATGAATGAGGCTCTTTAAAATAACTTGGCAGGGAAATGATCATAGTTAAATGTTCACTGTGTTTACTCTTTATCATAAAATACAGACCTTTCCCTGTCTGTTGATCTAGTAAAGTACTATAATTGAAAACAAAAGTTGCATGCCCAGTACACAATTCCAGATCTGTCATGTTTCTTTCTCTATGTTAGTAGATGGCAAGGCACAACCACTGATATCTTTGCTAGTAATTAATGAAATCTGTTAAGTGGAAAAAAACCCTACCGGAAGTATAAATCTTAATATATCATTCAATATATTTGATTAAACATAAATAAGTTGTACATATTCTATATAATGTTTACATGGTTTCTTTGTAATATTTAGCTTAGCACTTATTTTTAGAATGGATTTTTTTTTATATATTAAAAAGTTCCCAACTCAATTAAAAATTATCTTTGTATTTGGACACTATTGCCCAGGTTATTCACGAGTGTGAACACTGCACACAGCCTCTCCTGCTCTGAAAGACTGTTACAAGAGATGGAGCCGGACATGATGGACTGGATGGACTCAGCAGCTTTACAGGGATTAGTCCATGCATATATATATATATAAGAGTGATGGTATATTGAAAATGTGGGATCTGAGCATGACGTGAATGGTATGGAATAAGGGGTGGATAATGTCCTGGTTTCAGCAGTAGCAGTCATTTTTTCTCTTTCTTAGTAGCTGCTGCAGTGCTGTGTTTTTGACTTT